>DWMY01002657.1:0-11406 GCA_018249775.1 Heliconius hecalesia formosus
ATCACTTACCATCAGGTGACCCGAACGCTCGTTTGCCTTGTCTTTTCCATAATATATATATATATATATATATATATATATATATATATATATATATATATATATATATATATATATATATATATATATATATATATATATATATATATATATATATATATATATATATATATATATATATATATATATATATATATATATATATATATATATATAATTTTAATTGCAACAACAACATGAACAATGCTTGTGGAGGGTTTTAATAAACGACCAGAGGGAATAATATTTAAATTGCGCTATGAAATAAATTATAATGTCATTTGAACTTTGTATAGTTATTTCGGTTTCCTCTTACTACGGCCTGTAAGAGGCGAGCAGGTTCCAAGAAAAAGAGGCATGAGAACGAATAATTTGACTCAAAAATAGCAACCAACGTTATAAACCTCTCCGTAAACTGATTCCGCTTAAAATAAAACTTAAATGTAGCTCTTGTATTATGAAACGAAAATGTTTAACGTTATACAAATATTAGTTAGAATGATTTTTGTATGTCAAGAAAATGTGAATATATAATAAAGTATAGCCGTTTGAAGATAGCTGTTTATTAGTAATTTAGTTTTCAGAGCTTTTTAAATTGGGAGATTTTAATTATCAATTGTTATACTTATACTTACAGTTTAAAAGCTTACATGTAAATTAACTTCATCAGCGTAAGTTCTTAAAATCTCGATACTTCACCAAGTAAATATATACTTATTTATTCTAAGTATATTGAAATGAAAGCCCTATTTGCATATTTATAAAGGCAGCTCAACGTCGCCACGCCACAATCAAATATCCACATTTGTAACATTGACAATGCAGAATCCTGAATTATTATCTGAAACAAATTTTGCGCTTGTAGGTCTACATTTAGGGTTGTAACATAATTTTTATTATATAGTAAAATTTTGTATTATCCCTATCATTATTTAAATTAAAAGTATTATAAGCAGTAATATTTTATCTAATATTTACAAAATATTTTTTTTTTGCTTCACGCTCAAATCAAAGGAAATTATGTTTCCAAGATGAAGAAATTAAAATATTAAATAGATTCTCCCGGTTGGGAAAAAATATTTAGTAGCTATATTTTTATATTGTAAAGTGTAGTGGCGAATGTCAAGAACAATGTTCTAATATCTTTATTAGTATTGGCGACAGCCCTACAAGTAACAGCTGTCACAGATCGCTATACAATGAACTAAATATTTCAGCGAGTGTAAGAGCGCGTGTACACTGTTCATATAATTAGTTCATATTTGATACGTAAATTTCGAATTAAGTTCACTGCATAGGTAGCATGAAGGCTTAAGTCCAACTAAGCGTAATGGTAAATGTATTTAATTTTAATTAATTTTGGAACAGAATGTATTGTTTATTATATGCACAGCAATGTTTTAAATAATAAATTATTGTGCATAAAATAAAGTATTTTCTCTAAAGGAATTGTTGTATTCCTTTAGAGAAAGTGTGTAGTTGTATGGTCTTTATTTTTAAAATATTATTCCACATTCAGGAAAGAATATAAACATATTTAGAAAATATTTAAAATTTGATTCAAATAGATTCTTAAGAACCTTATAAAGGTGCGTTAACAGTAAAAAAAAAAAATCAGCTTCACGCTGCATCCTGGCACTCAGCAGGGTAGGTAGAGGGAACTTAGTGTTAAGACACTCCGTTCCCCATTTCCCACCGAGTTCTGTAGGCATTGCGTGTTGAGTGGCAGAACTCAACGCCGCGCTTAACCTCGACGCCAGAGCGAAGAAATGGAAATATAAATTTAAGTAAATATTTCATCTCCTCGAGTGGGGATCGAACCCACAAACAGTCGATTTTACAGTCACACTTTGTGCCCCTGCACCACGACAGGCTTCAAGTAGACAAGGTAGATTAAAAGTAAAATATTTCTGAAATTTCACAAAAAATATCAATGTAAAAATATGAACAAATATCAAATAAAGTAATTTTTACTGCGAAACATAATTTTTACTGTGAAAACACTAGTTTATATTGAATACTTGTAGAGTACACAATGCATACAAAGCAAAATTAAGACCAACACTCAATTTAAAATAGCTCGAGGCGTCTCCATGTTCTGTCATTTAAATGTAAACTTAAACAAAAATAGTTAATAATGCATAAACATAACGTTGCTAAAAAATTCTCAACGTATTGTGCCAAAGTTTTTGCAATATTTTTATAGTCATATAACAATTTGTTGTAGTAATATATGCGATAGATGTAATGCTGATATATTATACAAGAACTTAATGTATTCTAAGAACACATTTATAGTTTTCGTGTTATTCTGAAGAAATTTCTTGTATTTTATTTTTATACGTTTAAATTCAACTCTAAATAAATGCTACGGGAAAAATATTATTGTGTCAGAAAATATATTTTTATTTTAGATAGTTAGAACGATATGTATCGTTCTAACTCGTTCTAACTCATTCTGCAAGAATCCAGGGCAGTACGCGAGGCAACTAAGAAATCGTTGGCGGTAGTTTGATATAATAATTATGTCAACTGACAGACGAATGCCACCTCAGTCTACCTGCGACCACGGACTACTGCAAAGTGTTCGAAACGTCGGGTTTCCAAAAATGTATAATTTTAAATGTACGCGATTAATCCGGTTAAAATAGTTTCATTTAACATTTTGAAATGTTTTACCACCATATAGCATATGTGCGTACCCAGATATTGTGCAACGTGGCGAGGATTTTTTAAAATGAAAAATATAAATGTCTTGCCAAACGAAATCCAAAACCATCACGAGTCCACGAGTAGTTAAATGAAAGTACAATAATTTACTAAATAAAAAAAATCTTTATTTTCACGACTATCTTTAAGAAGAATAGTAAAACAGCGGCTGTGATTTCTATTTCTTTTTCCACCATATGCCTAAACGCAATTACATTCTTAAGGATGTAATTATAAAAAATAATATATAAATAAATATTAGAGGCCAGTCGTGGCGTAGGGGCACAAAGTGTGACTGTAAAATCGACTGGTTGTGGGTCCCCACTCCAGAAAGTGAAATATTTATTTACATTTATATTATCATTTTCATTCTGGTGTTGAGGCAAAGCGCGGCGTTGAGTTCCGCCACTCAACATGCAATGCCTCCAGAACTCGGCGGTGAGTGGGGAACGGAGTGTCTTAACACTAAGTCTTCTCCGCCTACCCTCCTGTGTGCGGGATACAGCGTGAAGCTGTATGATTTGAATAAGTATTAAACATTTTCATTGAATTTACTCAATGTATAATAAAAATATACTATTAAGTGTTGAATATGCTGACCTGCTGATCACAGAGGTGATGTCATATTTCAAAAAACTCAAGAGATAGTAGCAGCACTGGACACTTGCAATATGAATTGACGCTTTTTTCCACTCCTTTCCTTTAAACGGTTTATTTACTAGAAGAAGTAATTTTGCAGATCGTTTTTCATCTCATTTTGTTATATGTGTTGTTGACATATTCCTAAGGATAAGGTAAATTGCTTTCGAATATTTAGAAGTTTCTTCATGACTATATATGTATCATTTTTCATCTTAAATCCAGAACATAAATCTCAAAGTTACCAGAATAGTTTATGTCGCGCAAACTTTTGAATTTTTGATATTTTTAAAGTACTTCACTAGTTCCATCAAGTTTTAAATCTTTATCTCTGTTATTTTAACAGAAAACTGCATTATGACTTTGGCTTGATGCCACGAGAAATTAATTACTATGAGTTATACTTTTTTAATATCGTGTATGTCAATCTATTTTAAATTCATCTATTCTTATCAAGTCAATGCAAGGACATGTCAAAACAACTCTTTTATAATATGTATAAGTGTCGATGCAGTCTTTGTATGCAAATAAAATAATTTAGTAAGTACTATTCACAGTAACTAAATGGTCATAAAACTGCTCAAAAATCTGTATAATTGGGGATGAATTGAGAGACTTTACGGTTTTATTTAACTTTGTTTTCGTTAGTTATTATTTAAATAATATACTAAAATATTGTCAAAATTAAACAAATAAAATATTAAACATATATTTTCGTTACACATTTATTGATTCGATACAATTTTCCTTAAATGGAAAACATAAATAAAAGGACTTCAAAGAATTAATAAAATTTGTCAATGTAACGAGTGTGCTGTTCACGGTTTCGCTGGCGTATACAAATTGCTTCAAAACAAGTAAAACCAATTAAAAATTTGCGCCTACAGTGGAAATATGTAAACAGATGTAAAAACATTCAACAACGCATAGACGTCTCAAGTGTTTAATTATATTTATTCGTATTTCAAAAGTGTAACAGTTCTTGTGGAAATACAAAACAGCTTATTTATATAAGTTCATACTTCAATTTTTTTACAGTTTATTCATTTGTTTACTTTTCTTGTCTAAAAAAGAAACAAATGTTTTAAGTAAGTACTATCAACAAAGGAAAATATGCTATCCTGCATCCATTTATATGTAGCTGTAACGAGTATTTGGTGTCCAGAGAGAAAGGTCGTCACAGAAAACTTCGTCTACGTTCATCTCTATATCATTATCATTACGCGCGGTCGCGCGTGGCCAAGTTCAGTAAACCAGAACTGGCGAGCAGCACCGAGGGTAATTTTACACGAACCATTTGAAGTCACTTTTTACCCCTTCATAACTCAAAAACTATTCCATATAAACATGTCAAATTTGGCTTAAAAATTTAGACCCACTACGTGTATACGTGCATCAAATTTCATAAACACAATTCAAACGGTTATTTATATAATGAAGTCCGAAAATCGTTAATTTTAACAAGGGGTGACTGACCTATAGACCTTAATTCTAACACAGTTCTAGATGACCTAGAACGGTGAAATTTGGCATCCAGTTAAGTAATTGGGTGTACATAAAGGGAAAACTCCTAAACTAGTATTTTTTTTATCATTTTCCTTATAAATTAATTAATAGATTCTATTAGAAACATTCACTTATAGTGCCTGTAATGTAAGAATAGCAATCAAAGTTGATGGCAGCCAGTATTAAATGTTATATACTCAATGCCTATTAAATGTTATATATTATTGCTCTTATTTAAATGTCAGGCGTTAGTAGACATTTTCTTTGTTTGTAGACTAGCTTCAATAGTGTTACGTAAGCCATCTAAAACGAGATATTATCTTCAAGTCATATCTGTACTATAGTCCTGAGACTTTTAACTTAAACATATCAGTTTTAGTACTTATAACTAAGAGTACTTGTATAGTCGACTATCGTATTTATTAATCTAATCAATCTAGCTTCACGTATTATCCCTTGTGGGGTAGTTAGAGAGAACGAGGTTCCAAACGCTACGGCCACTGCATACCTCTTTCGCTCGTCATCAACTTTTTTTACATAACTTCCGGGGGATCCTCATGCTTTTTCATAACCTTCCTCCAATATCTTTGATACAGTGTTTTCGAAGGAATCATGTATATTACGGTAGGCGAGTCGTGGCGCAGCGGCACGAAGTGTGACTGTAAAATCGACTGGTTGTGGGTTCGACCCCCACTCGAGGAGATGAAATATTTACTGAAATTTATATTTTCATTTCTTCGCTATAGTGTCGAGGCTAAGCGCGGTTTTGAGTTCTGCCACTCAACACGCAATGCCTCCAGAATTCGGTATAAAGTGGAGAACGGAGTGTCTTAATACTAGGTTCTCACTGCCTACCCTGCTGTATGCGGGATACAGCGTGAAGCTGATTTTTTTTATTATTAAATTATTACTTTTGGTTAAGGTCAGTTGTGGTACATATGACTACACTTCAAGTGACTGTAAAAGCGGCTGGTTGTGGATTCGATCCCTATTCGAGGAAAGGAAATATTTATTTAAATTTATATTTTAATTTATTTGCTCTGGTATCAAGGCAAAACACGACGTTGAGTTCCGTCACTCAACACGCAATGCCTCCAAAATTAAGCGAAAAACGGGGAACGAAGTGTCGTAACACTAGGTTCCCTCTGCCTACTCTGTAGTGCTTCCTTATTAAAGTTAATATTTGGGTGAATGAGCTTCGCTCGTATGAAGGAGAGGGAATGTAAAAGACACCAGGAATGTAAAGACAGAGGGAATGTAAAAGACACCAAGAAAGGAATATGTGACAATAGGTAGATCACCATACCATCTCCACCTTTAGCAACCCAGTCATTGGCAATAAGACGCTTTAACCAAGTTACAGATAACAGGATGGCATAGTTCTATTGAAGCAAGCATATCAGGATAACGAACTGGTGATCTAAAGAACATTAAAGTTTTTCAAATGATCTGAAAAACAAGAATCAATGACGACGCTTTGAGGAGCAGTTGATATACTGTGGAAAGTATAGATGCTACTTGATGAGCCCAATGACGACTTAGATAAAAAAAACAGTCCCTACAATTAGACATGAGGCCAGTCGTGGCACAGGCCACAAAGTGTGACTGTAAAACCGACTGGTTGTGGGTTCGATCCCCACTCGAGGAGATGAAATATTTACTAAAATTTTCATTTCCTTTCTTCGCTCTGGTGTTGAGCACTGCGTGTCGAGTATCGAGCATTGCGTGTTGAGTTTTGCCACTCAACACGCAATTCCTCCAGAATTCGGCAGAAAATGGGGAACGGAGTGTCTTAACAATAGGTTCCCTCTGCCTACCCTGCAGTGTGCGGGATAAAGCGTGTAGCTGATTTTTTTACAATTACACATGATTATAAAAATATAATATAATTATTACACAAGTTATATGTCTAAGAAAATATAAAATAATAATATTACTTATTACAAATATACAAATATATGCAAAATTTAATAATAATATAGTCTTTAACCTGCCAGCTCAGAATGGGCATAAGTATCTGCAAGCTAAATAAGCTAGGCTACAAAGTCACAAATATATCGCGATTTCGTCTTCTATGGCTAGTCTATTGAATGGTAGCAGTAAGAAAATCGCAATAAGACGCAAAAACTATGAAGCGTTACCCACTGGAATTATGGGCGACATTGTGAAATCATAAAACAAATTGATATACTGCTTGACTGAGGAAGAACGAAATCCGCGCGGGTATGTGAGCTGCTCAATAAACTAGGTGAGACACCTGAACAAGAGCCACGAAGGTTGAGAATATCAGAGTGGAAGTGGCAGTGAGTTACATAAAGACCTCAACATAACTTGAGGTCACAGTGTATAGAGGAAGAGCTAAAGACTGAATTACCTTAAGCCTGCAGACTCCAACACTCTAGCCTTCCCTTTTAACATTCTTTTTAACTACCAAAAGTCGCTCAGAACGCCTTCAACGAAAGACTGCAAAAGACAAAGCCAAAAGTGTAAAATTAGAAAAAAAAACACTCAGCTGCAAGGGTCACTTGCAATAGCTTTTGTGCAATTTTGAGGAGTATGTGGCATGTGGCAGGAGAAAACTTCCAGAAGAGGATAGGTGGGACTAGAGGAGTTTGAACGATAAAATCCCGGTCAAAATTTATAAAGACGGGACCTTGTACAACTACTAGACTTCTTACCAATTCGGGAAAATAAGGACCACTATAAGAACGCCATGTTTGAATTCCTTGCAGTTTAGAAAGCCACCAAACAAAACAAGATCAGGACGAGCAAGAAAATTACACTTGCCTTCCCAGGTGGATTCTTAGCTTTGAGATTAAAAATTTAATGAGAAAATCATTCTTAATATACGTATTAATTGTATATAGACAGAAATGTAATTAATAAATATGATAGGACAATTAGATATAATAATAAGGTAAAAAAAAAGTTACGGATCAAGTGTCTGCAGTGGTTTTGACTAATAAATATCATTTGATAAAAAATATATAATTAGAAGTATCAAATTTTAAAACGCAGCGTAATTACTTTCTTTCTTATCTGTCAACTGACAGCTGCCATTTGATAAATCAACAAAATATAAACTACACTCAAGATTCATACACAAATATAAACTACTCAGATATAACTAATTATAATCTTAAAAATTATAAAACTGAATTATATTTTAATAAAAAAAAAGAAAATCTTTCTTCGGGTCACTACGATGGTTGTGTTCCAGTAAGCCAGAATATAAATAATGCGTCTATTTCTCCTGATAGACGTAAAGAGAAGAAGTCTTTGAAGGAAAATAAAAAGTAGTCGTAAAGGAGCCGTCCACGAAACGTGAACCAAGTCCACCTAACATATATGAGAAATCCCGTACGGAACAAATGCGTAATATTAATCGGTCTTATAAAGGAGCGCTTCCTGAAGTTTCAAAAACTCAAAACATTATGCAGAAAAACACCCCAAAGTGCATCGAGCCGTGAAACGTTAAAACCCAAAAGGTTTTTAAAAACACAAAGGGTTTTAAACCGAGATAAAACCTTAAAGTAAAAAATAATTCAGTTGTCGATAAAATTTCCTCGAAGTTGTACTATGCAAAGAAAAAAAACATCGTATACTAGTGATAAAATATTGTATACTAAAGGAAATGACATAAATGATTGATATGATAATGACATGAATGAATTTACGAAAGTATCGATATAATTGAGTTAAAAATGAATTTACGAAAGCATCGATGTAATTGAGTTTATTACAAAAGCACCTAAAAATAAAAAAAAAACAAATTTTATATTCATTCTAGGTAGGCATAGACAAGACTACTATAAATTCATACGAAAACTAGCCAAGTCAGATCTTACACATAAATATAATCTCATAAGCAGTAAGAAGATAGGACATCTAAGGTGTTATAAAATATTTTATATTGTTAAAAATAAATTTCAGGACTGATCATTGAACTTGGCACACATTTACATCTCACTTCTTTTATCGCTGAAGTCAACAACTACGGCATATATCATATTCATCACTGTCGATATGTATGTCCACATTTTTCTCTAAAAGTACTAAACCGATTTACTTAAAAGTTTTACCAATTGCTTTGTTTTAACTTAACTTAACTACTAAAGTATTTTGGTTCATTGGTTCATCAAAATCGGTTCATTAAAAAAAAGTTATCGTCATTTGAATGAACTTAAGGTATTAGTTTGCCTGCGAATGTTATATAGCAATCGCGCTGGTAAGATTCCTAATTCCAAAAGAATGACATTCGAAATGTCTTGGTTATATGACTATTGATAAAAATATATATTTTTGAAGCACTATTATACAATATTTTATACAATAAAGTAAACAAAATTGAATTGTTAGTGGAGATTACTTTCATAAATCATAACAGTTAAATTTGAATCGTAATTAATTCAACACAGAGATAAAGAACGATTTGATCTTCAAAGAAATATCAAGTAAATAAATAAATTTTAATATATATGTACTAAAATAAATCTGTGTAAAAATGCCTAAAAACATCTTTTCTACGTGTGCTCTACTATATATACTGTACAGGAGTTAATATGCAATCATTACAGTTATTTTACAAAGAATATTATGAATCCTTACCCAAGTCAATAATTTAAGAATTAAGGCTGTTTCTGAAGCAGTACATTAAAATATTAACTGACATCAGCACATTTAACGGAGTTTTAAAAAACATAACATAGGTAAAAAGAACGTAATGCTTTAAAAATATATACATAATAAATAATTAGCTTTATGTATATTTTATAATATGAATATCAAATATCAACATTGTTCGTATTTTTTAGTTCGAAACAATCAAAAATTCTTATAGAAATTACTATAATGTCGTAAAAAATCATATTAGAATATTACAGATTGAAGTAATATAAAAATTATATTAGAAGTCATTATAGTTGTCAATCAATTATGCTTATTAAATCAATAATCATGTATTTTAAGCGGGTGAAGCGGTGGGCGGGCCGCTAGTTTATAATATTTATGTGCGGTTGTGATCGATGACTTGTTGCCTCATCATCTTTCATTCCTGTAGAAATTTTGAGATTTTTAATTTAATAAAATTTGACAGGTAGTAGTGTTCACATTATTCTGTTGAGGTTAGCTTTATGCTTCCTAAAAAAATCTGCAATGACCGAAACAGGTGGAAGTCTGATGGTGCAAGGTCAGGGCTATATGGAGGATGCTTCAACTCATCCCAGCCAAACTCTCTCAATTTTTGCTGGCTATAGATGTGCAATCTGGCGTTGCACTGGTGGAACACTACGCCCTTCTTATTTACCAGCTGCGACCGGTTTTTCTCAATAGTTTTTTGAATTTCATCAGTTGCTAATAGTAGAGGTCAGAATCGATTGTTTTTCCCGGTGGCAAAAGCTCATAGTGGACGATTCTTATCCAAACCCAACATACACATAGCATCACTTTGTTCCGAGTCAGACCGGGTTTTGCCACGGTCTGTAGAGCTTGTCCATGCTTCGACCATGATCTTTTTCGCATATTCTTATCGTAAGTTAATCATTTTTTGTCACCCGTAATCAACTGTTTAAGAAATGGTTCGGAATTGTTATGTTTCAACAAACAATCACAACTGGAAACACGTTGTATTAGATCTCTCTAAGTGAGATCATGTGGTACCCAAATGTCAATTTTTTTCTTGTACTTTCGTAAATGACGTAAAACTATTTAAGATCAACATCCAGTTCTTCAGCAATATCGTAGCTACTAATATGTCGATCTTGCTCCACTTTCTGAAAGATGGCACTGATTTTATCTGTGACAGGGCGTGTAAATTTCCAGATTTGAACGCTTGCACCATGTTTGTGTACTCTTATTGATATCGCATTAGATCCGTATCGCATTTTTACCTTTTTCTAATAAAATTTTAAAATGTACCGAATTTCTTCGTCACATACGTTCATTTTGCTAGTTTGAAAAATAATTGAAAAATGGCAGGACTAGTTTTTTTTATTTATTGCATCTTCAGAATGTCTTTAATTTAATGGTATTAAAACCAACCAGCTGTATCCAGTACAGCCAAAGAGGTTTGATACATTCAAAATAGGAAAATACTTTTGCCCCGACCTATTATGTTTAATAATAATTGTAAATGTTTTTGTGAGTATTTTTTTGTATACAGCAGGGCTAAAAATGTATGATACAATACTATCGTAGGTCACAATAACAAAAAATAGACTATTCTAATTCGAAAACTTTTATTGTTTTTTATTATAAAGCTACAGTACAGAGGAGAAGCTACAGTATATTCATAAGTTGCATTGTCGACTTTGAAACCATATTATACCTAAATAAATGTTGGGAACTATTATTGACATTTATAGTTTATTTAATATGTATTATTTATTTATTTCAATATTGTAATTTATTTATTTATCACTTATATACAAATATATTTTATAGTAAGTATTCGTATTTAGTTTATTTATACTTTATTTTCTTCCAAATCAGTATTTAGTTAGTTCTCTTTTATAT
>DWMY01002658.1:0-11406 GCA_018249775.1 Heliconius hecalesia formosus
ACACTTGTTATCTCTAGTAGTAGAGTCTAGCACTCGTGTCTTAACGACTTAGACATTGTGAACGACTACAATGTTGAGGCAACTTTGATTCAACTTGGGAAAATCCTTAAGGGCATGTCCTTTGCTACATTTATAAATCTACGAACAATTTAGCAGAATATTTATTACAAAGCGCCTAGAATTAGAATTACACGTCAAATTCTCTAACCACACAATAGTCACAAGCTAAAATACCATCCTCACCACCTGTATACGTGGTACTCCACTACTATGCGGTTTCTTAGGAACTACATACTACTGATATCTTCAAAAAACGCGTCTGTCTCCACCTCAAAGGCCGGCAACGCACCTGTAGCTCTACTTGTGTTACTCGTTTGTCTTGTCTTTTCCATAAAAACAATCTGATGTATATCTGAATTTTGTTTCGTTTACAGTACAAAATAGATACTCTTGCTTCATTCAATTATAATGATCAGGTGACTCGTACGCACGTTTGCACTGTCTTTCTCCATTTTTTTATTACACTACATTTCGTTATGGGAGAGAGAAAGAGAGAGAGATAAATTACATGCGCGAGAAAGACATAGCTGGTAATTTTTACCTGAAACGCCAATTTTTTTATACGATTTATGTAGTAGTTATTATGTAATAATATATTTATCCTACGTTTATAAATATTGTCTATTTAATTTATTTTTCTTAAGATAGTTAACAGAAGCTACCCCTTAACGGAGGCTGCACATCTGCGCAGGGCGGCGCGTCGATCGATCGCGACGACTGATATATTTCTATCACACATTTAATTGTAACCCCATACTTATAGATCTTTTATAGCACTCCAACTCGTTAGTACTAAATTATATTATCGGTCTTATAGTATTTATATATATTATTTGGGAAATAGCAGATGTGCTTTTGTACGTAGGAACTAGTAGCGTACTTTTTGAATTCATTTGAAAGAAATATCGTAATACTAAAAAATATTTGACAAAATCGTAATTGATGACCCATTTAAAAGCATAAATTGTGGTTGTATATTAGAATACAAATTATAAACGTATAACTTAATTAACAAAAAAACGTAAAAATGGAATCAATTTTGATATTTTCATGTTCTCATATCCATATATTCGGTATATGTAGAACGCGTTATTAAAATTAAATTAAAAACATGTATTTTGGTGCCTCATAGCAATCTAATAGCAACTTATCGCAAAAAAATATTTTAAGATACCATTTTCTATTAAAACTCCAAAACATATACTAACGTATATATATGTTTGGGAATTAATTATTAATTATATTCTAATTTAATATTAAATTATAATATGGTTAAAAAACTATCACCATAAAGAATAAAAAAAACACTATAAGCATGAAACGTCATTTTATATTCAACTGTCAAGTGTCATTTAGTTGTCAAAATGCGCAGGAGCAGATTGGTCGTGTTACTCGTGTTTTTGTTAGTGCAATGTTCTTATCAATTACGAAAAGGTTTGTGTGCATTTTAAATTACAAAATAACCTATTACTTAATTTACTACGAAATTGTACGTACAAGATTTTCTTTGTCTAAATATTAAACAAAATATATTAAAATGGATAATAGAAAGTTAAATTATATCAATTTAAATAAACTGGAGCATGCAGTGAATGAATTGGGCACTGAAGATTATGTTTAACAAAGGTAGAATATATAAAATAAATACTAAATATCATTTCGTTGTTGAGACCGTCGTAGTGCAACGGCATAGCGTCTGTTAACGCGACGGTCGTAAGTTCGATCTTGAATAACACAAAGCCCGACGTTAAGTAACGAAAATTTCGGCGGAAAGTGGAGAATAGAGTGTTGAAGCACTAGTTGCCCGCATATTCTGATGTATGTATATGGGATACAAGCGATAACTGGAAAAAAGGCCATTGAAATGATGCAACAAAAACGTCAATATATTTGAACCGTCGAATAAGCGCTTCTGCTTCTTGTATTACATAATGTTTTGTTATTAAAATTGGAATAAGGAAAAGTTACTGTAAACGCGATGGTTATAGGTTCGATTACAGAAATGTTAATATTTCAATTAGGAGTCCTCTATGACTACTCCGCTCGAAAAATATATGTGGTAAGAAATTTTATTGCCTCGCCTTGGTAACGAGGCAGCGCGGCGTTAGATTCCGCCACTCAACACGCAATGCCTCCAGAAGAGTCTCCAACGTGTGTGTAACTCAGTGTCTTAACACTATGTTCCCAGGTTTTATGCTTTATGCCTGATATATGCCTGGGTATATGCCTGGGTAACTACCTGATATACCCAGCTATGTGCGGAATACAGCATGAAGTTACAAAAAACAAGCTTTTATCCACAGTATTAAAATTGCTATAGAACGTGCTCGAGGCTATAAATTATACGAGCCTAAACTCGAGTGCTTAATTAGTAATCTCTAAAGAGTTCCACTATTCCTGGCTGTTCATCCATCCATCCATCATCAGAGTTAGACCAGCTCCATGATGCTTGATATTGTCATTTAGGCTAAGTATTATACAAGTGGGAGAATTTTTTTTTTTAATTTTTTAACATACTTATACCACTTTGATTAACATACTGTATTGTTAAGCTGACCTCATAAAAACATGGTAACGAACTAAACATTTACCTAATTTACTCGGTTACGTTTCATTATATTAAAAAATTAAATTAGCTTCACGCTGTATTCCGCACACAGCAGGGTAGGCAGAGAGAACCTAGTGTTAAGACACTCCGTTCCCCACTTTCTGCCAAATTTCGGAGGCATTGCGTGTTGAGTGGCAGAACTCAACGCCGCGCTTTGCCTCGACACCAGAGCAAAGAAATGGAAATATAAATGTAAGTAAATATTTCATCTCCTCGAGTGGGGATCGAACCCACAACCAGTCGGTTTTTACAGTCACACCCTGTGCCACTGCGCCACGACCGGCCTTATATGTAGAAAGAAAACGTAAGTGATGGTCTTTTGCGTTATGTATATTTATATAATTGTTTGTATTTGTATTTATTATATTTTTTATAGTCGTTATGTGATTTCGAGGCCAGTCGTAGTGTAGGGGACCAAGTGTGCGTTCGATTTCCACTCGAGGAAATACAATATTTAATATTTTCATTTCCTGGCTCTGTTAACGAAAAGCGCGGCGTTGAGATCCGCCACTCAACATACAGTGCCTCTAGAATTCGGCAGAAATTGGGCGACAGAAGTGGTTTAATGGGAACGGAGTGTCTTAACACTAGGTTTCCAGTTTCCCTTTGCCTACCCTGCTATGTGCAAGACACAGCGTGAAGCTTTAAAACAAAGTTATTTGATAGAGATGAATTTATTTTTTTTTAATTGAGAAAATATTAAATATAAATCAGCTGTCACGCTGTCCTCCGCACGCAGCAGGGTAGGGTAACGTAGTGTTAAGACACTGCGTTCCCAAGTTTGGGCCGAATTCTGAAGGCATTGTGTGTTAAGTGGCGGAACTCAACGCCGCCCTTTGCCTCGACACCAGATCGAAGAAATGAAAATATACATTTTAAATAAATATTTCATTTGATCGAGTGGGAATCGAACCCACAACCAGTCGCTTTACAGTCACACTTTATGCCCCTGAGCCACGACTGGCCGCAAAATATATAAACAATGACATATATCAATTCTTTGTTTCTTTTCGCAGATTCCTTAAGACAAAAGTTTAAAGAAATTAATATACTGACGCGCGCCCGCTTATTAAATATATATTTGCTTAAAAATTATTTAAAAAAACTAGGTCCCGCCTCGTTTCTTGCGCCGGTTTTTCTCAGGTCTGAGGCATTGACTTTTGTGAACTGGTGGTAAATTATTTGACGTTCAAAAAATGAAGCATGTAACTTCTTATTTTGAATAAAATTATTTGAATTTGAATTAGAGCAAAGGTAGCAAAAAAGATTTATGACGGAAATGTAAAGCGAAAAAAAGATTTATGGCGGGGAGCATAGTCTCTTCCTTTCCCAGAAATTTTACTTACAATAAAATTTGGTCCGAAAAATTAAAAAAAAAAAAACAACATTTATACGAACATATTACCCGTTCAAAGTCCAGAAGAAAATATCTAGATACTTTCTTGTCTCTCTGACTACCCCGCTGGGGATACAGCGTGAAGCAAAAGAAGTAAGTACGGTAAGGTAGTAAACTCAAATGTGAAATCTAAGAACGCAAATGTGAAATAATTTTCCGTTATTATCTTGTAATTTATAAATAACCAAATTTTATATGTAACAAATGAGTTGAACGTTACATCATTAGCATTGTCGCGATGTCATAGCCCACAGCTACAATTTTTTGTCATATTCTGATTTACAAATTCAGGTTATAGATTTTTGCTGTTTCAAGAAAAGTGGTTTCAATAAGTATAGGTAATAGAATAATAAATAATTATAATATATAACTTCACAATATAGGTAGAACCTAATGTTAAGAATATATACTCTGTTGCTATCTTTCGGTCATGTTTTGCTTTGTTACTAGAGAATGAAAACCCACTACCGAGTTGACAATCAGCCGAGTTTACAATCAGACGCTACGCCATGACGGCCTTAGTGTAAGATTTATTTTTCTTTTCGGTTAAACAGAATGCATCCTACACTAGCCACTTCTATACTTTTCGTATATTTAGTCTGATTTCATCAAATAGAATACAATAGAATAGAATAGAATAAACTTTATTGCACACATAGAACAAATAAATATATAAAATGAACAACATAAATAAAAAAAGACACGTATGCAAAGGCGGTCTTATTGCTTTAAGCAATCTCTACAAATAATTAGGTATCTATCTACAATTCTATTTAGTTGTTCTTGAACGTAAAAAATAACTCCAGATCCTGAATATTGGAGCAAGCTGGCCTCCGAAGAGTTCGAAGAAGCGTTAAAAGTAAAATGGAACGAAGGCAGAGCAAAAAACGTTATTCTCTTTATCGGCGACGGTATGGGGCCGAACACCGTGACTGCAACAAGAATCTATAAAGGCGGGGAAAGCCATAGACTTTCGTATGAGAAATTTCCACATGTAGGATTATTGAAAGTGAGTAAATTTATTATTTATTGTTAATAAATATTTGACAATATTATTGTTTATATTAAATACAACTATCGGTTTTAACTTTTTGAATTACAGAGACGGTGAGTTCTACTAACTAGTTAGAAATAGAAAAGAAACTAAAACTATTGATTTTTTACCTATCTAGTTGTGCATAGTTTTGTATAGCTTGGGTTAAACGCAATGAACAAGATGTATCGAACGACGATCGGTCAAGATTTGTGGAAATGAATTGTTCTCATTTCTCCGTTTTGAGGCGCAATGCAATTTTGAATTCTGTCACTCAATATCTTGAATTCGAGCGAAAATTTAAGATCGGAGCACTGGGCTTTTATTCTGCCATGGGGAAAGAAGCAAAAGACAGAAAAACACCTATTCCCCCTTCTATGCATATAATTAATTATGTTGAATTTATTTATAATAATGAAAACTTAGCAGAAGTCGATCTTTTAGATACCGTCCGAATACATCAACTCGTTATAGATTATAAGTAAACCTATATCTTTACAGACATATTCCGCTAACAAAATGGTACCGGATTCAGCCAGCACGGCCACAGCTCTACTTTGCGGGGTGAAAGTGAATCAACACACTATGGGTTTGGATGCGAGTGTAGAACATAGAAATTGTTCAGCGTCTTTAAATCCTAGCGCAAAATTGGAGTCTCTTGCAGCGTTGGCTTTGAAAGCTGGGAAGAGCGCAGGTTTGTAGAGCTGCTTTAGTATATTTATCCCGCTTTTCTTTTAGTTGTATCTCGCATATAGCCTAGTGCTTATAAACTCCGTTACCCACTTAGGAAAGTAAAACCAAGAAAGCGTAAAAACAATAGAACGTGATAGGATTTAAATTCGCATCTATTGTAATCGACCCTATTGCTCTTTTAATTATACATAATGAAAATATTTTCGTGAAATTGAAGAAAAGAAGAAAGAAAGGAGATTTTTAAGAAATTTATCGTTATGACCGAAATGGGAGCAAAGTCGACTTATATAAAAGTTAATGCTCAACGAGAAGGCTCAACGGAACTGCCATTGTTTTCAATGTACTTACTACAATTGCCGACGTAGCGCAGTGGAACAGCGTCTGACTGTAAGCGCGACGGTTGTGGGTTCGAATCCCACTCAAGGTAAAAAAATATTTTCATTTCATTGCTCTGGTAACAATAATAACAAAATACAAAGCATGACGATGAGTTCCATTTGCCTACCCTGGTATATGCGGGATAAAGCGGGCGGAAACAAAATTTTGTTTTTTTTTACTTAATAGGATTCGTAACAACAATGCGTGTAACACACGCCACTCCGGGCCCTGTATACGCCCACAGCGCGGCCAGGCAGTGGGAATGCGATAGTGCCATACCAGATGATAGCAAACAGTGCAAGGATATTGCCAGACAAATGGTTGAGGATTTCCCAGGAAGGGATCTTCATGTAAGTAACTTAAATAGATTTTAGGTTTTGGTTATTTTCCCCACGTAGAAGTATTCTATATAAGGCAAGGAGAACCCTAGAGTTAGCACTTGTATCATACTTCAGTTTTTTTAGCTTGACGCTGTATTCTCGTCTCTTATCACTTTTCCGTCATAAATAAATTTTGTCATTCTTTCATCACTCATTCTTTCGACGTGCCCAAACTAGCCGTGTTTCACCGTGACATCCTCATATTTCAATTGTTGAAGCTTAAATAAACTTTTCGTAATTCAATACAATAGATTTTTTTTTTACTGTGTTGCCTATCGCAAACATTTGTCCGCTATCTCACCTGGTGGTAAGTACCTAGATAATGCCTATTCACTCTTGCCTTGAAGAGGGCCAAGTTAATCTTTTCGGGGAACAGTTCAGCAGGCAGGAAGTTCCACTCTTTAGCAGTTCGTATTAAGAAAGTGGAGGCGAACCGCTGCGAGCGAAAAGGTGGTATATCGACGACATATGGGTGTAATCCCTGCCTACGTCTAGTGCCTCGTAGATGGAAAGGAGAAGAGGGTACTAAGTCATGCAGCGCTGCTGCACACTCTCCGAAATGTATCCTATAAAATATCGATAAGCAGGCTACTTTTCGACGATGTTCAAGGCTTTGCAGATTTGCCTCAACAATCGCTGTGTCGCCAATTATCTTCTTGGCGCGATTTTCGATCGAGTCTAAGGTCGCTAGTTGATATTTGGCAGATCCGTCCCAAAGGTGACAGCAGTACTCCATGCAGGATCGGACTTGAGCTTGATGAAGTTGGAGAAACTGTCCCGGAGTGAAATACTGCCTAACCTTTGAGAGGACACCTAGTTTTTTAGCTGCAGTTGTAGCCAAAGACTCGATGTAACGTCCCAAAGTTCAAATCTGACGTAAGGTTCATGCCAAGAAGCTCAAGATGGTTAGCTATCGGCACGGGTACATCTCAGAAAGTCGGAGCAAGATCGAAGGGGCTCCGCTTTGCAGAGAATAAACACGCCTGAGTTTTGGCAGCGTTAAACCTGACAAGCTTGGCATCGCCCCATTCGGAGACGCCCCGAAGTGCCATGTTCAGACGATCGATCATGGACTCTCGACAAGACTGGATTTCGTTCCGTCTGGCCTTTGCATTGGACAGATATTTGTCAACAACCGTGTTGTCGTCAGCGTACCCAACGATACCGGGTGTTAACATATCGTTGATGTGCAGCAGGAATAGGGTTGCGGACAGAACGGAACCTTGAGGAACTCCGGCATTTATAGCCGGTTTTTCAGATACGCGGCCATCTAGGACCACTTGTATCGATCGCTGACTCAAAAAGTCTGATATCCATTTGCAAAGGTCAGCCGGAAGTCCGTATGCGGGAAGCTTACTTATAAGGCTTGCATGCCAGACCCTGTCAAAAGCTTTAGAGACATCGAGAGACACGGCAAGGGCCTCGCCATATTTCTCGATAGCCTCTCTCCATATGTGGGTGGCATACACAAGGAGATCTCCTGTCGATCGCCCCTGACGAAATCCGTACTGGCTATCGCTTAGGAGATCATTATCCTCCAGATATGCCACAAGCCTTTTATTCAATACACGCTCCATAGTCTTGCAGAGTATAGAGGTGACCGATATCGGTCTGTAGTTGGCAGGGTCTGCCCGACTGCCTTTTTTGGCAGAGCTACGCGTACCTCTTTTTGGCGAATGCGGACAGCTTCCATAGAGCAGTCGGAGGCATTGATGGTGGTGTTTTACCTGCATCATCTAGACGTGAATTATCCGCAAAAAGAGAAGCGAACAAGTTCGCTTTCTCTTCCGCAGTGTGAGCAAGCGAACCATCTGGCCTCTGCAAGGGCGGCAAGGAGGATCCAAAAAAGTTCGCTTCGACCGCTTTCGCGAGTGACCAAAATGCCTTACTACCCGCTGGGTACGAGGCAAGCTTAGCGCCTACTTTACGAATGTGGTCAAAACGAGCTCTGCGTAATTCTTTTTTGCCTAGCCTGGAGGCCCTGTTGAAGTTTTTCTTCAGTTCACGAGTATTCGGAGCTTTGCGCGTGCGAGCATTAGCCCAGGCAGTATACGCCTCTTGTTTCCGCGCTTCTGCGCGGTCACAGTCAGCGTCAAACCATGGGCGAGCTTTACTACCAGAAGGAATATCAGAGTATGGTATAAAATATTCCATGCCCTGCCGTATGACTTCGGTTATGGCTTCTGCGCAGCTCGACGATTCTCCTGAAGAAAAACAATATCGCCAAGGATAAGCCGAAAAGAAGTGGCGCATCTCATCCCAGTCTGCTGACTTGTCGTGTATACACCCGTCTTATACCACAAGGGCCCTGATCGGGTGGTGAGTAGGATACATCAATATCTATTATATTTTAGTGTTTGAATGCATTAAAAATAACTTACTAATTGATAAATTATAATGCTCTTCTTTAATATCATAACCCTTATAATACAAAATAAGAAATAATCATTGATACATAAATAAATCCAGGTAATAATGGGTGGTGGAAGACAAAGTTTAGTATCAAACGTATCAAGTACACCTGACGACCCCATCAGTTCGTGGGCCTGTTCAAGATCCGATGGCAGAAATCTGATACAGGAATATAAAAAAGATAAAGAAGACAGGAAACTGAGATACAGTGTGGTGTCTAATAACAGAGAACTGAAGGAGGTTGATGTTGACAATACTGATTATCTTTTAGGTAAGGATTATTCATGAAAACCGTCATGGCGCAATGGTACAGTTTGACTGTAAATACAATGGTTGTGGGTTCGATTCCCATTCGAATTTATGATTATATTTAAATTATGTTTATTTCCCCCACTCTAGTGGATAATAGGCATTCCAATAGATACCTTAATTTAATCACGAAGTGGACACTT
Organism: Heliconius hecalesia formosus; assembly: GCA_018249775.1. Classification (NCBI taxonomy): domain Eukaryota; kingdom Metazoa; phylum Arthropoda; class Insecta; order Lepidoptera; family Nymphalidae; genus Heliconius; species Heliconius hecalesia. The sequence goes on from DWMY01002658.1 coordinate 9,413, forward strand.
GTATATGTACATATATTGTTGTTATCTATCTATATATATAAAAGGACATGCACCTGACTGACTGAGGTAAGACGCACGCACAGCCGTAACCGATGTGCGTAGAAACGTGACATTTAGACAGATGTTTATTTTCGTAATCTGGACATCCACTAAGAAGGGATTTTGTGTCAATCAATTTTAACCCTAAAGGGATGAAGTAGGAGTTGAAAGTTTGAATGGATTTTTTTTAAATCGCCACCGATTTTTATAAATAATTTAATTCAGACTGTTAAAAGTATTTTATTGAACACGTGTTTCGTGGTTTTTTAGACTTCACACCTAAGGGTGGAAATAAGCGGGCGAAGCTGCGCGCACCCACTAGTTATTATATATTCCTTTAAATATTCATCGACACGTAAACTTACAGGTATATTTGCAAATGCCCACTTGCGCTATGAAAGTGAAAGAAACAAGGGCCCTAACGGGATGCCCTCCATCAGTGAGATGGTGGACACTGCTATTCAAGTTTTAAAGAAGAACAAAAATGGATTCTTTCTTATGGTGCGTATAAGTAAATGCTTTGACCTCATGCCACCTAAATGACCTAGTATGTTGGTTCAAATGGTGCCATAAACAGAGATGACTATTTAAAATACACCATTTTGATTTTGTTTTATTGATAAAATTGTAAAACTAAACGTCCTTCGCACTGAGATCACTTCACCGTGGAACCTCACGAGTAGTGTAGTGGGCTCTTTAATTTTAATTTCTTTTCTTGAATGAACAATGCACAAAAGTTCGGAACATCTAACTTCAGACCTCGACCGTACTATAAAACCACCACCGATAAAAACAACATTTTCTAAAGGTAGAAGGCGGTAACATAGATATGGCTCACCACCGTGGTAGAGCAAAACTAGCAGTCGACGAATCTGCTGCCATGGAAGATGCAGTGAGGGTCGCAGCTTCATATTCCGATGATGAAACTTTGTTAATAGTGACTAGTGATCATACACATACACTCACTATTAACGGTTATCCGGAGAGAGGGTCTAATATATTTGGTAAGTTTATTTAGCAATATCTTGTTCCTGCTGAACAAAATTTTAACAATGCTATACAAAATCATTTAAATATAATGATATAGATCGAGGTAAAAAACTCACAACAATGGCAGGTACAGTCCGACAGTCAAAAATTTGAGGTTGTTTTTACTATATTAAATAAGTTTAATGCTACCAGTAGAATTAATTTTGAAAAATTTTTACATCAATCTCCTGTTATAAGTCCACAACTTAGTTAACGAAATCTCAATTCCAAATATAATTTTATATAAAATATGTATATGTTTATATGAAGATAAAAAAAATCTACAAACGAATTAATGTAATAATTTTCATAGTAATAAAAAAATATTACTAAAAACACTCCTCCATATTATGTAATAACAAAAAAAAATGTAGTAATCAACAATAAAAAATATTTCTAATATAATTTAATTATAATAACAAAACAAAATAAAATTTCAGGTGTAACAGGTCCTTCCCCTTACGACGGATTGAACTACACTACCCTCGCCTACGGAACCGGAGGTCCAGGCTCTTTCCAATATACTATCCAAAATGACACAACTGACAAAACTGACACTCGTATTGTAAGACAAAACCCGACGACTAACATAACTGACAACATGAAGTATGAACAAATAGCAGCTATTACGTTAGATGAAAATATACATGGTGGTGGAGATGTGATAGTTTATGCTAAAGGTGAATATTTTTTTATTGAATAACTTTACTTTTAATAATCTGTTTATTTAGATATACCTATTTGGGCAGACTTACAACTACTACCTACTCATGAAAACATATAGGTATAGGGAAAGGTATAGGCAGAGGGAACCTAATGTTAAGACACTCCGTTCCCCATTTTTATTATATTATAATATATTGAGTCTGTTTTTTTTTACGTTTACATTATAAGATTTTTAACCTTAAATCATTTTCAAATAATTA
>DWMY01002659.1:0-11406 GCA_018249775.1 Heliconius hecalesia formosus
TTATAAAGTTAACAACATGCGGTGTTGAGTTCCGCCATATAACTGGCAAATAGTCGGATTTTGGCGGGAAACAAAAAAAAGAGTGTCTTGCCCACTAGGTTATCTTTGCTTTTTTTTGTTTTTTTTTAGTTTCTCACTTTATCTCACATTTAGCACGGCAAGCTAAATGTGAGATACAGTAAGAAGCTAAAAAAAGTTCTTACGGCTTTTGTTAAAGAATAGTTAAAAAAATACACTCTTATTTACTGCACTAAACAGTCTAGTCTCGATATGTTAACAGTCGGAAGCAGTCCAAGCATCCATCAGCCATCTTCCAATGCCATCGGACCAACTCGATGGTACCTTAATATCATCTCACCAACATATAACTGATGTTTCATGATGATACAACATTTAGAAATGAATGAAATTTTAGATTTTTGGATTTTATTACATAGTTACTTGGTTTGTTACAGCTCTACCTAATGAAAGCGTGTTAAAAAACAAACTTATTAGAGGTTCTGTACCCGTAAAAGTAAAAACGGAACCCTTTTAGGATCACTTTGTTGTCCGTCTAACCGTTTATAAAGACCATTTTTCTGGACATCGTGCAGGGCTTACAGTTTGACTGTAAACGGGACTGGTAGTGGATTTGATCCCCACTCGAGGAAATAAAATATTAATTTAAATGCATATTTTCATTCCTTCGCTCTGATATAGAGAAAATGGGGAACGGAGTGTCTTATACTAGGTTCCCTGCTGTGTGCGGGATACAGCGTGAAGCTGATAAACATTTTACAAAACACCAATCATATTTATAATAGTAATATACCATAATTAAGCAAATTGAAAGATATATAAAACGCTATATAAAACTAATTAAGTACATCCTACATAATGTGAGGTAATATGAAATTATTGAAGTCGATAATTACTTATGAGGCCAGTCGTGGCGGCACGAAGTGTGACTGTAAACCGACTGGTTGTGGGTTCGATCCCCACTCGAAGAGATGAAATATTTACTTAAATTTATATCTCATTTCTTCGTTCTGGTGCTGAGGCTAAGCGCGGCATTGAGTTCTGCCTCCAGAATTCTTCAGAAAGTGGGGAACGGAGTGTCTGAACACTAGGTTCCCTCTGCCTACCCTGCTGTGTGCGGGATACAGCGTGAAGCTGAGTTAATCATTTATGATCGAGGTTTTGTAAACAAACTTTTGTGTACGTTGAATTATTGGGTACGTATCGCTTTTCCGGGAATAAAAATAATTGTAGTAATATATATAAAGTGTAAATGTGAAAGGTTGTGAGTTCGATTTCCACTCATTTGCTCGCTCTGGTAACTAGGCAAAACAGCGTTGATTTCCGTTACTCAACACACAATGTCTCCAGATTTTGACTTAAAGTGGGGAACGGAAGTGTCTTAATGGGAACGGAGTGTTAGTGTTAGTAGGTTCCTCGGTTTCTTGTCTACCCTGCTAAAAGACAAATACATTTATTTTAACTTAATTGGTATACTTTATTTATAAAGCCTGATTAAATTAGCCGTATTATCTAAATTTAGTAAGACGACCCTTTTCTTCTTATCGTTGATTTATGCTGACAAATTTTAATAACATTCATCCCTTTTGTCCATTTTACATCCTTAAACTTTGTAAGTTACCCAATTACAAATTTTGTAAACAATTTATGTATAGGGGTAGAATATTATTTTAGGTAAACGCGTAAATGTAAAGGACATCGTAGGCAGAATTTCTGACTGCTAACAATGGTTGTGGATTCGATATCCACCTATACTAGGGGAATTAATTGCTTTTCTTTCCTTTGGCAGAATAAATCTTGGTGTTAAATTCTCACGTTACTCAATAAACAATGTTCAGACAAAAAACTAATCATAAAATGAATTTATAAATGTTCTAATATATTATGATTTGGAATAAAGAAGTTCTTTTAATTATTATTTTAGACATAATTACCTAAACAGCGCCAATTTGAAATAAATTCTACTTGACCATAAAAAAAATTACGCCTTGAATTTTACCCGGCGTTGATGTCGACTACTCAACACACAATGCATCGAAAAATTTGGCGGAAAGTGGGGAACGGAGTGTCTGAACTCCTCCTTGTCTTTAATTTTAAATTTAGAAATTAATCTTATATGCGTAAATGCCTATGAATGTTACTTCATATAATTAACATTCTAAACACCAAATATGAATTTCTTTTAGTACTTATTTCAGGTTTAATTTTGTTCAAGTAGTATCTGTAATATGAAGGTGATTATTTAACATAAGGCCAGTCGTGGCGCAGTGGCACAAAGTGTGACTGTAAAACAGACTGGTTGTGGGTTCGATCCTCACTCGAGGAGATGAAATATTTACTTAAATTTATATTTCCATTTCTTCGCTCTGGTGTCGAGGCAAAAGCGCGGCTTTGAGTTCTGCCACTCAACACGCAATGCCTCCAAATTTCGGCAAAAGTGGGGAACGGAGTGTCTTAACACTAGGTTCCCTCTGCCTACTCTGCTGTGAGCGGGATACAGCGTGAAGCTAATTTAATTATAATTTTTTATTATTTAACATTATAAGTTAAACAAAGGGTTAAATATTTCTTTTCAGTATGCTTATGTACTCATAAAAATGAAAGATTAGACACTGTGGCGTAATTTCCGACTGTAAAAGTGGTGGTTTTAGGTTCGATTCACTCTACGAAATTAATAATTTTTATATTATCGTATTTCTCCAAGGGCGGCGTTGAGTTTCGCGAATCAACAATCAAATTCTTGAATATTGTGTGATGCTTGAGGAATAGAATAACTTATACCTGGGTTTCCTCTCTCTACTATTCTATATGCGGAGCTTAAAACTGAAAAAAAATGAAAGAAAAACAAATTTGGACACAAAAAAAACTTAAACGACAAACTTTCACGCTGATGTTCTTATACTTTAGTGTTTCCATGTCAGAAATCACCATGTTTCATCCATCAAAATGTCGTATAACGACACAGCAAGTATTTAAATTTTAGCATGTATGTATGTACGAGTAAATACATAATGGTTAAATTTTGAAGTTATTTGTTGTTAAAGCTGAACTGTTGGTTAACTTTAACTTGACAAATTTCGTCGTTAATTAAACAACACGTCACTTTGATCCCTAAGCTATTAAACATTTACTGGATGTATTTACCTCAGTTTCGGGCTTTATACCACTTATAATGGAGAAGGCAGAGATTAATAGTTATAGAGATATTTTGTAATGAGTGGTGGAACTCAACTGTTTTTTGACTCAACTTTTCTTTTGAGAGAGACGAATCGGAATTGAACTCACATCCATCGAGGATACAGTCAGAGGCCTACTGTAGCAGGTTGGGTAATTTATATTTTACTAGCGGCCCGCCCTCGGCATCTCTCGCTTGAACTACATGACTATTGATTTAACAAACAGAATTGACTGACAACTACAATGACTTCTAATATGATTTTTATATTCAATTATCGTAATTTCTGTAAGGGTTTTGGATTGTTTTGATACTTGATATTTATAATAATATATATATTACTTTGAGCATTGATAAATTAATTAGCTTATTATTTATTATACGTATATATTTTTATAACATTACATTCTTTTTAACTATGTTATGTACGTCTTATCATTATTTTACACTCTGTTAAATGTTCTGATGTCAGTGAATAATTTAATTTACTGCTTCAGAAACAGCTTTAAATGTTAAATTATTGATTTGGGTAAGAATTAGTAGAGTTTTTAAATTAGTTACATATATTATTAGCTAAATGTACAATTGGTAAATATGTAGTTATTACAGAGTACAAGTAAAAAGGACGTTTTAGGCATAGATTTATTTTGAACGAACGAACGAACCGAAGAATCTACGTATTTACTTAACATTTCTTTGAAGATCAAATCGTTCTTTATCTCTGTCTTAAAATTATTACGACTTAAACTTAACTTTTATTTATCAAGGTAACCTTCACCAACAAGTTTATTTAGTTTATAGTTTGTACTGTAAACAATAGTGCTTTAAAAAATTATATTTTTATCAACAATCGCGCCCAGGTGGCGCTGTGCATAAAGCATAATGCTATTCTGAGTTAAAACAATTGGTGAAAGTTTTAAGTAAATCAGTTCAGTACTTTCGGAGATGTACGTGGTCATATGTACAGGCAAACAGACACACAGACAAGAAATTAAAAAAAAAATTTTTGCTTTCTACTATTCTTTTTAAGTGTCCCTCTATCCATTTCAGTCAAAATAACTAAATGTACAGACAAAATATTTTTACTGTTTTATTATGTATAGAGATAAGTATAGATATAGATTGCTAAAAAAATTTCGGAGTCAAACTAATGCCTTGAGTTCATTCAAATGACGATATTTTTTTTCTAATGAACCGATTTTGATGAAACAAACTTTAAATGTTATGCTGAGTTAAAACAAAGTAAAGGTGAAAGTTTTAAGTCGGTTCTAAAGTGTTATTCCACACTTAGGAAAGAAAAATACAAATAAATAAAATAAAATGTTAAAAATATTTTATAAATAGCATTCTCTCTTGCAAGACGATAATTTTTAGTAATTATCTTTAGGTAGCGGAAATTTGTAAAAACCTCCGTACAGAGATGCTAACAACATTAATAAGTTGTAACAAGCGTATATAAAAATTCGACGTAGCTTGATGAAAACGTATGGCTTAGTGGTCAGAGCGCCTGGTCAGTTTCTAGGAGGCGCTATGTTCAAATTTTTACAAAAATCAGCTTCACGCTGTATCCCGCACACAGCAGGGTAGGCGGAGGGAACCTAGTGTTACGACCCTCCGTTCCCCACTTTCTGCCGAATTCTGGAGGCATTGCGTGTTGAGTGGCAGAACTCAACGCCGACGTCGACACCAGAGCAAAGAAATAGAAATATAAATTTAAGTAAACATTTCATCTCCTCGAGTGGGAATTGAACCCACAACCAGTCGGTTACGGTCACACTTCGTGCCGCTGCGCCACGGCTGGCCTCAAATTTTTATACGTTTTCAAAATAAGTAATTTTTGCTTAATGGGTTCCTTATGTTTAAAATATTTTCTCTTCCTCATCTTAATACATATACATTTCCACATAATACAAACGACGATGTACGGAAAGTGGAGAACGGTAATAGACCATCAAGAAATAAATATATAGCATTCTTACAAATTACTATAGATAATGGGAATTATTATATTTAAATTAAATTTCCCACTATGGTAGATAAAGCGCGACATTGAGTCAACATGCAATGTTTCGATAATTGGGCGATAAGTGAGGAAAAGAGGAGAAAAAATATTCAAAATATACGATCATTTCTGCATAGTTTATGCTGCATTTTGTAGATTCCGTTATAAACTTCGTTGAGCGCATGTCACATCCAGTGGACATCTTTATGGTCTCGCTAGCTCTTGACGAGGCTTGGGCCGATTGAACCTCTTCCAAATGCACTATGCATTTGGAAGAGTTTTAATCTGTCGATGAAGGTTAGTTGGTTTGTGTCCCCGATAAGTGTAAGAGTATTAGCCTTTGATAATATGGCCGCCATTACGATTGCCCCAAAATGGTTCATTAAGGCCTCATCCACGATAAGTCTTGCGGGTTTTTCTGTAACACTGTTTACCAAAATAGAGGCGATCGTGCGAGCTTTGATTTTTGCGTCCCTGGTGCAACTAAAAGTGGTCTTACTCCAGAGGTCCTCGGCTGCCTAACTTAAATTAACCTAAGTTTGTCAACTTTTACTATCCGTTGACTTACGATCCTGAAATTTATACAGAACCGACGATGAACAAATCCAACTCGCACTTGACGATAAATCACGTTTAAATAAATAAATTTGTTAAGTAGTAAACACCTCATTGAAATCGTTTCCGCTTGAAAGATCTAAGCATACATATGTACGTGGGAAACAACTTTAGTCTTGTACAAGTACCTACTTATATTATAACATGTTTCTTTACAAAGTCAAAGAGAAAAAATAAACGCAGTTTTTCACTAGTTCCCAACCGGTGGTCCGCGGACCACCAGTGGTCCACAGAAGCCTAAATATGGTGATGGTGAGGCGAAGTTTCTGTTTGATTATCACAGTTAATTTTTATTGTACCTAGATGCATAGTGGTCCCTGCTACCAAGAATGATATAAAAGTGATCCTTGATCAAGAAAAGGTTGACAACCCCTACTTTATAGTGTCAAAATATGCGTTTTTGTTATATCTTGTTTTTTAGTAAATGTAGAAATACAATTTCAAGATACCGTAGATCTGAGTATATAGTTTGAATTTCAACTCGATATGCCCAAGCGTTCCTGAGATAAGGGCTCTTGACAGACAGACAAACAGGCAGATGGAGGGACGGACGGACAACAAAGTGATCTTTTCTCCTTAAGGGAAACGGAACTCTAAAAATGGGGATATGATTTTTGAGGGATGTATGTTTTTTCTTAGCTTCACACACAACAGCTTAGGTAGAGGGAACCTGTGGACCCAGTGTTAAGGCACTCCGTTCCCGTTCCCGACTTTCCGCCGAATTCTTGAAGGCGAAGGCCGAAGACGTTGCATGTTGAGTTTAGCCTCGTTACCAGAGCGAAGAAATGAAAATATTAAATATTACATTTCCCCGAGTAGGAATCGTATCAACAACCTGTCGCACAGTCGCACGCTTGTGCCCCTGCGCCATGACTGGCCTCAACTGGACTGGGGATAAATAAATAATTCATTTAATTCATATGGTTTTAAAGTGCACCAAACTTTAATCGAAGTGTGTTAACTTTTACTTGGCGATACTTCGATGCATTTGCCGCTAAATGTTTTTATGTTTATAGAATTAATATTTTGGCGTTGAGTTCCGCCACTCAACACGCAATGCAGAATCCGGTGGAAAGTGGGGAACGGCTTGTCTTAACACTAGGTTCCCTCTGCCTACCATGTTGTGTGCGGGATACAGCATAAAGATGATAAAAAAAATGCTAATATTTTGCCTGAATAATCCATTTATTATTCATTTATGATCCAATATATGAAATATTGAACTTCTTGACTACAGTCAATTGTTGTGGGTCTGAGCACCATCTGTTCACAAGAGAGACGGTTGTCGGTTTGATTTCCACTCGAGGGAAAGACATACATGTATAATATTTTCATTACCTTGCTCTGGCAAAGCGCGGCGTTGAGTTCCGACTTTAAGCAAGCAATGACTCCAGAATTCGGCGGACAGTGGAGAACGGAGTGTTTACGAGGAACGAACTGCTGAACACTAGGTCCCAGGTTCCCTCTACATATCTTACTATGTGTGGGATACAGCGTGAAGCTAAATTTTTTTTTTGTATTGGATTATAATCAAATTTTAACGTTTAAGTTACATACAACACAAACAAACCTAAAAACTTTAACTCCTTCAATAAAATGACTATATAAACGATATTTGACATGCACTCGATTCGAACCTACGTACGCAGCAATAAGTATTGTTTGTACGTTGTAACTGTTAACTTGCCTTCGAACTCAAGTATATAGATAGAGCTTTACATACAAAGATCCATGTTGCGTGAAACGTTAGATCAAAGACAAATTATATATTTACATTTCTTATACATACATATAGGTGAAACACACCAGGAAACAGCCAGAAATAAATATTAGTATACAAAATAAAATAAATTGAAAGATTTAAAATGTTTCATTTTGTCGAGGGAAAGCGCGACGTTGAGTTCCGCCACTCAACTCGCAATGCCTCTAGAATTCGGCAAAAAGTGGGCAGCGGAGTGTCTTAACACTAAGAGTCTTGCCTACCCTTCTGTGTAAGGGATACAGCGTGAAGCTGATTTCTAAATTATCACAAAACAAACATGACAAAGTTAAATTCGTACTGTTTCCGGCCTCATTAATTAAGGCTCTATTGGCTGGAAGTGACTGGCGCCAAATGATTAATTAAGATCCTTTAAGCGGATTCGAATAAGGGATGAAGGATAGTTTGCTTTCCACGATTTGTCTTAAATTTTGATTTATATAAGAAAATAAATAGAAATGAATTTACTGTTATATTGTAGCCAAATTATACAAAATCTTTACATAAATTGTAAAGCTTTGTTTGCTTTGGAGATATTGCGTGCTAAGTGACGGAACTCAACGCCATGATTTGCCTGAACACCAGAGCGAAGAAATAAAACTATATTTTTTCTTAAATATTTCATTTCCAGTATTCATTTCGAGTGGGAATTGAACCCACAACTAGTCGCGCTTACAGTCACACACTTGTGCCTCTGCGCCACGACTGGCCTGAAAATACAAGTCCTTGTACATATTATGGTTAAATAACAACAGTTATATGTACTCATTTCCATTCATCACCACCGCATACCGTTCGTTGGCGCGACGTGTTCATATAACCATATTAAATATACCAAAATCTAATTTTACTTTTGTTTTTATCAACTTTCTACCGATAATGATGTAAGCTTCTTTTTTACTGGCTTATCTCAACGCCGTTTTATGTTGTTAGAGTTGAAAAATAAAGACGTTTGATTATCCAAAGTCCGGCGTTGAGTTCCGCCACTCAACACGCAATGCCTTCAGAATTCGGATGTGTGGAAATGAAAGTGTTTTAATAGAAACGGAGTATTTTAACACGAGGTTCCCCCTGCTTATCCTGCTGTATGCCAAATACAGCAGCAGCAGCCACTGAATTACTTTCGTATTCTATTATATATTTTTAATTTCTAATTTCAAAATTATTCATACTATTGGGTTACATTATAATAATTTTGTAAGGTTTTTTACTGGTTTGCAAAAAAATCGGCATATGGTGATATAAAAAATATAACTTTAAACATTTGTATCAATATTGGTTCGGCGATATTTCTGTTCTTTACAACAATTTTGTAACTTTTACTTTTATCTATCAGTAAGCAGACGCAACCTAGTGTTAAGACACTCCGCTCCCCACTTTTTGCCGAATTCTGAAGGTATTGTGTGTTCAGTGGCGGAACTCACCGCCGCGTTTACCTCGACATCAGAGCAAAGAGATTAAAATAATAAATATTTAATTTCCTCGAGTTTTCGACCCAATCTTTCTGCCGGATATTTCGAATTTTAAAGCAAATTTATGTTCTTGAGATATTTTTTTCCTTTCAATTATCTATCTATATTAAATGAAAAGTGTTGTAATATTTTACACATGATATCACATAAAACTTTTTTTCATATAAAAGAAAGATACGTATCTTTCTTTTCCCATATAAAAGAAAGATACGCATCTTTTGTTAACTTTTCATACTGTTGTTAATTTTTTATCCTATAGGATAAAAAATTAACAACATTACAACAGTACAAACACAGAAATCCAATCAAGTAATGATATTACAATGTTATTCGTATCTATTCGTCAATAAGAGTTATAGAGGCGTTGAGGTTTGCGTGTTCAGCCACTGTAATGTCAGGCCAGGCTTTCTATATTGTTTTTTAGTGAATATATATTGCTACGTACCTATACATATATCTTATATAACATTTATCTAGGTTATTCATTTATCTAGAGGCCAGTCGTGGCGCAGGGGCACGAAGTGTGACTGTAAATCGACTGGTTGTGGGTTCGATCCCCACTCGAGGAGATGAAATATTTACTCAAATTCATACTTTCATTTCTTCGCTCTGGTGTCAAGGCAACGCGCGGCGTTGAATTCTGCCACTTAACACGCAATTTCTCCAGAATTCAGCAGAAAGTGGGGAACGGAGTGTCTTAACACTAAGTTCCATCAGCATACCCTGCTGTGTGCGGGATACAGCATGTAGCTGCTTTTTTTTATTTATCTAGATTGTACTTCTTCTTGATTATAACAAAGAAAAAGTATGACCATGTCCATGTCCAGAAAAAATATGTCCTTTATCACTCTTAAGTTTTTTTCTATTTTTTTCGCCACTCATTCTCTTGGCGTACCTAAACTATCAGAGTACATTCTTCTTCCTTCTTACTAAGGTACTTTCGCTAGTACATTTTTTTTCTAATAGACTATCACAATCTTCGCTTCTGTTATGACCGTGTCAATTGTTGTCAACGTTACTTTTTCACGAATTTTTTTTAGTTTTTTTTTTTTATATTTAACGAAATATAAGAAAGTATAATATAAAATATTTACTTAGCATTTAGATGTTTATCTGGAACATGCTGTATATAGTAAAACAATTATACAGCTGGATGTTATAGTTGGTAATAAATTGTAGTTGTCTAATTGAATTAGTTTGGTCTCTTGGAAATACCATTGTGAGAACTCAGTTAAAGATATTTGTGCTGAAACTTGTATTATATGTTTTATAATATATAGAATTTTTATCAATGTAATTTGTAATATTAAACTTAACAACATAGTCTCCTGTGAAATATAAAAACAGCTTCACGCTTTTTCATTATTGGGATATTCTTTTGCCAACTATAGAATAGTATAAATATATATTTTTAGCTTTACACTGTATCTTGTACATAGAAGGCATAGGCAAGGAGAACCTGTAGCTCCTCTGGTGTTGCACGGGGTCGTGGGCGGCAATGATCACTTACCATCAGGTGATCCGAACGCTCGTTTGCATTGTCCTTTTCCATAAAAAAAACCTAGAGTAAGATACTCCGTTTTGCATTAAGACATTTCCTTTCTCCATTTTCCACGAAATTCTCGAGGAATTTCGTATTGAATGTCGCGTAAAATAAAAGCAATCTATTAAATGTACCGATCAAAAGAATCCTAGAATTAAAAGATAATGAAGTTCATTATATAAAAAAAGAAAAGTAATATACGTAATAATAATCAGCTGAACCTACTTGGAACCTTGTGTGAAGACACTCTGTTCCCCACTTTCTGCCGAATTCTGGAGGCACTGCGACTGACACACAGAGCGAAGAATATTGAACTATGGAATTACTTAAATTTAAGTAAATATTTCATCTCCTCGAGTGGGGATAGAACCCACAACCAGTCGGTTTTACAGTCATACTTCGTGCCCCTGCGCCACGACTGGTGTCAGTAATATAAGAAATTGCAGTTATTGAGTTAACCACACTTATATTTAAGTCAAGGTTGTCCAAATCGTCTTCTTTCAGTTTGCTCGTTAAGTAACACCGTCTTGTAATCGACATCAATCTTATTTAATGATCCTGATCCATCCAACCAGTTTTGATATTTTCGTTCCATGCAACCGGTTTTAATATTTTTAATTTTATGTTCGAAACTTTTTAACGAAATTGCGAAAATTTTATAATTACACTATCATTGTCATTAACTACTTGAGTCCAGTAGCGCTATAACGTGACCGTATATTGTATTTGAGCTGATTATCAACGAAAAATAAATATTTATATGCTTTGCATTTTGCTTTGCTCTTTACACTATTTCGAAATTAAGATCGGAAACGCGTCGTG
>DWMY01002660.1:0-11405 GCA_018249775.1 Heliconius hecalesia formosus
CAAGTAACCTTAGATTACAAGCATGACTGCATAATTCAACGGCCATGATAAAATTATAAATATAAATCTAATTCTTTTCATCTATCTGCTGACGGTGCTTTATCTGTTATGTCATTTTCATAATGACATTACATTGCATAAAAGTAATAAATATTTTTTAAAGCTAATCTAAGTTATTACATTTGTAATAAGGAAATGTAATCTAATGATTATGAATATTTTTTGTATGACTAGAACATCTACGTAACTTATCTATAAGAAATGCCTAATTTAAAAAAAAATATTAAACATAATGGATCATTAAATTACGTTAAAATTAATTAATATGCAAATTAAGACATCATATTTTACTAATTTGAGCTTAATTAAAAAATACTATCTCTATGTAACACCATTCGTTAGTTTTTTAATTATTTCATAAAAAATACTAACTTTGTTACGCATTGATTTAGGAATGTATCGATTACTCAATCTTTTAATACATGTTACGAAATAAAAAATTAAGTGTGACAGTGACAAATTATTTTAAGAACAATTAACATGTCAACAGGTCAACAGCCTGACATGTAAACATATCGTACATAAAGTAAAAATAAACAAATTGACGTTAATTCTCTCTGACGCCACATCTATCTTGATGAACTAGGACGAAATTTGACTCAACACATATAACCACGGGTTGGGAGATGCTTATAGGATAAGAAATCAAATCCCAACACAGTAGAACAATTTTTTTTAATTAAATGTAAATTTAAGAATTATTTTGGTTTTCTTGGTCTGGAAGGCATTGAAATGGAAAGTGAGAAAAGGAGTCTTATATTAAGTGCGCTTTATCTGCCTCTTCATATACGTGACATACGTAGAGCTAGAAAAATATCTGTATCAACTACCTAGGTATAACATGTGTTATAATTATCAGTTAATTAATTTTAAAAACATTTTCTTTTTGTTTTATTATATTTTTTACTTTTACTTAGATAAGAATTCCCGAAGATTGAGATATTGAAATAATCAAAAAAATCTGTTTGCATACCGAAAAAGAAAACTTAAACCTATGTAGATAAGATATATTTAAGGTAAACTATATTTAAATACAGTTAACAAATGACATCAATCTTAAATGAAATAAAATAAACAGATAAAAAGATAGAAATCAATGTTGACATTACCTAATTTCATACCAAAGTAATATCCTTTAAGCTTAGATACATTGTATTCAAAGTCGGTTTGTGCAATATGTACAGACGTCATTTAATATTCAATTAGATTCAATAAACATGAGTTTCATGTACCGTGAACAATGCTATCTATAGTGTCCTCTAGATAAGGTTATGGAAAGTTCAATGCCTTCATACGTGAAAGTTGCTTATGTAAAATGCTTGGCCAGCCAATAGAATACTTTACTCAAATATCATTTCTAATTATAATTTCTAAATATATGAAATTAAAGAAATGAAATATTTAATATTTTCATTTTCCTACTCTGGTAACGAGTCAAACGCGGGGAATTCGAGTTCCTTCATTCAACGGGATCGAAGTGTTATACATAGGTTCCCAGGTTCCCTCTGCCTACTCTCCTATATGCGAGATACGGCGAGAAGCTAAACGTTGATGTTTAATATATTTATTGAATTTAAAAATGTATAATTTGTTTACTTTATCAATGTCTAATCGTAGGTAGTTATACCTTCCACGACGTTTGGTCTTAATTTATCATGCTAAGTTATAAAAATAATTTTGTAACATTCTCTTTATTTCTTGAGTCCGTCGTGGCCTATCGGCACAAGGGTGTGACTGAAACGCGACGGTTGTGGATTCAATTCCCACTCGAGGGAATGAATTATTATTTCTTAATATTTTCATTTCTTCGCTCTGGCACCAAGGCAAAAGCCCGGCGTTGAGTTTCGCCAATCAAGACGCAATGCCTCGAAAAATTCGCTCAACGAAGTGTCTTATCACTAATTTCACCCTGATGTGTGCGGGAAGCTACAGCGTGAAGCTTTTCTTTTGATTATTATTATTCTTCTACACTCATCCTAAATATTAAGTAAATAATGGACACTTCAGAGACACAGAACAAGTGATATTACCAAAGCAATATTCCGCGTGCTTTGTCTACTCTAGTCGACAATCATAGCGAACGACGGCAATCATCTCAAATGTCATCAAAGGGAATACGTCGGAACGAATGTATGGGATAACAATAGTTGCAACACAACACAATGCACTATGTTGCATTTCACAAGACTTACACACGGCAAGGTTGCCAATGAATTGGCCGATTACGATTACAAAATAGAACATTTTGTCAATTGTCGGAGAAATTGATCTGTTAACGGTAATTGATAAGTAAATTGTTTCAATTTAATTTCCAAATTATTATTTTTTACTTGACACATATATGCAGAAAATATAAAGTTATGTGAAGGCCAGTCGTGGCGCAGGGTAAACGCGACAGGTTGTGGATTCGATTCTCGTTCTTATGAATTGGATTAGAGAGTTTTAGATTTTTAGATGCGGAATGTCCATGTGTCAACACCTTAACAAGGTGATAGTATAAATCTCCTGTAAAATCTATACTGTAAGTAAGCCGGAACATATTATTATTATAAAAAAGCCAAAATTTCGAAATTAAATCGATACTGTTGCCCATTTTGACGTAATACCTTATAAAGTATTATATAAGAGAAAGTGGTGAAATAACGCCATAAAACTGTAATATATGGGCACGTCTTTTGTTCTGAACCTTTTTTGTCAACCAGTCGGAATTCAATTTCACACTACCATTTTTGTCAATACAATAGCTTATTCATAAGATGTTCAATTTCATTTTTATTACGTGTCCATAAGTTTCAACTTTTAAATAAAATAATTAAAATGTCACGAAATCATTACTTTATAACGTACGGTTCATGTTTTATCTGTACGAATCATCAGGTCAATTATTTTTTTTAATGTTTGCGGTAGTGGGTACGTATATGCAATGTCGATTCAACTTAATTGTCATACACAAAACTCTTCCTGGTTTTTTAATTGTTTGAACACGGATTGTTACAAAATAAAAATAACATGATTTTACGAATATATTAATTAAAAATCGATATTGTGTAATTTATGAAATCATATTGCATTTATAAATTTAAATTTTTTTTAATAAAACATCATAGAAATTTATATTGATATCATTTTATTTCAACATTAACTGTTGTAATTTGAAACATTTACTAGATAAAAAACGTGACCATAGAGTCTCGAACTCTATAATAACTATGATTTGCCAAAATCTCATTAGAGGTTTGACTCGTAACGGAATATACCGTTCAATTGTCTCTAATATCGTAATTTCTAAATTAGTAATAGAAGGTCAAGATTCATACTGTACAATTTATGAGTAAAGTATAATTTATGAAATTACCTATTCGTTTCATATAAATTTGATACAATTACAACGTTCATAATTTTGGAATAATAGTTATTTAAATATTACATTTATAAATAAAATCTGAATTGAATAAAAAAAAATCAGCTTCACGCTTGACAATTTAACTATTAAAAAATATAAATCAATTAAATATATGTATGTATGTGTAAATACGATAATACACCGCTATCGTGTCGAGAACGCCCCACAACCTTTGCAACAGTTCGCGCAACAATTGCGAACGCGCATTATTGTAATTATATTAAACGCTGGTGGATATTTATAAAGTGAATGTTTCTTTAGAAAAATGTTAAGAAAGGCTGTTATTTGGGAACATTAACATCTAACAATTGATTACTATCAATACGTACGTCAACTCATACAGATGTAGTTAGATTACTATATTTGATATAATATAATCTTTACAGAATATGTGTTCTTCAAATTAAACAGCCCGATATTGTATTTCTCATTTTTATTTGCAAAAACACTTATAAAAATAACAACCAACAAACAATCAATAGAATTTGTGATAAAAGATACGGTTAAAAAATTACACAACAGCCTTACTGTTCAATTATAATCAGTACTTGATTAACATGAATTCGTAGGAAAAACTGTATAAAATTCGTGTTGGTATTTCTTCATCGAGATTGGACATTTTTCAATACTGAAGACGCTTAAAGTTGTGGAATGTAGAGCTTCATGGAAAACAAATTTATAAAAATTAGCCTTAAAGATTACAATTTTAAAGCCAATAAGAACTTCGAACATAAAATCTAACTGAACAGGAATATTCTTAAATTTTATTTGGACGCTGTTGAAGTACTCGCATGTGTAAGAGTTATAACATTGATTTTTTTCTATAATTAAATAAAAGATCTCGGTCTGTCCACATAGAAAGAGAAACATCATCAGTTCATTTTTAAAAGCTATATTAAAGGAGGCACTGTGTCGGCATCGATAGAGAGAGGCGCTCGGATAGTATAGGCAAGTTATAAACACTTTTACAGCTACACTATAGTCGCGAATCCAAACCACTGCTCTGAGATCCTCATTGCAACGAAACGGTCCCGGCATCCGCACGGTTATTTTTATGCTTGTTACCTCGAGAAATTTTGACTAGGAGACAATATTTTAATATTCTTATTTTCATTTGAAATTTCTCTCTCTCTCTCTCTCTTGTGGACTTATATTAATTTAGTTCATTTCTCACAATGATATCAATGTGAAAATTATTTAAGTCTTTAATGTACATTACAAAATACGAGTATGTACGCGACTAATGGACGAATAACTCAATATCACGCCAACCGATTTCGATGATTCTCTTTTTATTGGAAACGATACATTTCAAGTGAAGTTTTATGAGAATTTGGTTAGGTTCTGATCATGGGACCCGGTTGAAGTCAGTTTTTTTTGTAAAAAAATATTTGTCCAACAACAAAGTTCGCAAACAAAAATATTAAGAAATACACAATATATATTTATTAACAAAATAAAAATAAAACACATTTTACACATCCTCATTGCGTGTACCCATGTTTTCATTTTTTGTCACTTCACTGGTAATGGCTATCATTATTAATTCAAGTTTCTCATTATGTAATCTTGTATAAAAAACTTATTGAGCAACAATTAATAAACATTTGGTATCCATAAATAATAAGGTTTGTCAACACTGCATACATTAAGAAAACATTTTAACTACAGTCAATTTAAATACTTCAAATTTTGATCAGATTTTTTAAATGGAAATTAATAAAATTTTAAATGGAAATGAATAATATTAAATTAAGTGATAAGTTAAGTGACGCTTTTGAAGGTTCCTTACCATTAAAAATAAAAAAAAACAAAACTCTTAAAGACCATTTATTTACAGATTATGTGGGCATATCAAGCTAAAGCGAATATAAAATATTAAAAATTCATTCACAATTAAATAGTCTAAAGATTTTGAAGAATCAAAGACTGACGAGATTTTATAAAACGATTTCGCTCTATTTTTTTTTAAATTCGCCGCGTAATCAAAACCTATTAGGTACTTCCCGTAAACCTACAGTTATGATAAACAAATAACTCTAAAAAAAACTGAAAGTAGAAAATTTATTTTATAAAAAAAAAGTGTGCATAAATTTCGCATTTAAGTTTGACTATTTTATAAATTACCTTCCTGTTGGCCTACAATCCTGAAATTAGTACGGAAGCGCAATTAATCTGTTTTCTTTGTATTTAAAAACATATTTCTGTAACTTATGTACACTTTGAACGTAATATATTTAAATAAATTAAATAAATCAGCTTCACGCTGTATCCCGCACACTGCAGGGTAGGCGGAGGGAACCTAATGTTAAGACACTCCGTTCCCCACTTTCTGCCGAATTCTGGAGGCATTGCGTGTTGAGTGGCAGAACTCAATATATTTAAATAAAATTTATTTAAACAAAATAATCATCTATTGATTACTTTCACTCTAAATGCAAATATAAATTGAAAATTGCGTAATATGATCTCAAAACAGATCATAATTTAATTTTTATCTTCCAAGACGAACTAGACAAATGCCGGAACGTTTTAAACTAATAGCTTGACCCCTGACCAATAAAACCCAGTTAAATAAATATTGTAAAACTTGTGTAACGCTTTGTTACCTAATTGTAATTCTCTATATCTTTTTATATTTTTATAGAGGCCGTCGTGGCCCAGGGGAACAAAGGTGTGACTGTAACGCGACGGCTATGGGTTCGATCCCCACTCGAGGAAATGAAATATTTATTTAAATTTATATTTCCATTTCTTCGCTCTGATGTCGAAGCAAAGAGCGGCGTTGAATTCCGCTTCTCAACATGCAATGCCTCCAAAACTCTGCGGAAAGTGGGCAACGGAGTGTCTTAACTCAAGGTTCCCTCTGCCTACCCTGCTGTGTGCGGGACACACCGTGAAGTTGATTGTATCTTTTTATATGTATACTTCTTTAACCCAAACATATAATGTGTATTCTATATGTTTCTTAACCGTTAAATCATTTTTGTCAAACGTTTTTCTTTTTAATTTAGAGTTTTATAAAAAAAATATAACCTGCACTTGGGTACAATATAATAAACAATTTAAGCTAATAATTTCATATAAAAATATAACTAATAATATATTACTGACAACTATATTACTACCGAGTGCTTAATATATTTCTCATTATATAAAAATGATTTCCCGGCAATAAGGAAAACAATAAAAAGCTCACTTTCTATAACCATGTTCATTCTGGAAAATGATAACGTGCATGCAATAGATACATTTAAGTATCTTGATATGAATCATTTAATTAACAAACTCATATGCTTTCACTTCTATATTATTGTTAGGATCATACTTTATTTTACACATTTTATATACAGAATGAGGACCGATATATTTTATTTCACTATTAAATATTTAAACAGTTTTAATTTTAATAATGACGATATTGTAACACATTTTTTTTTTTAATTTAACGCTGCATCCCACATATAACAGGGTAGGTATGTTAAAGAGAATCTAATATTAAAAAACTCGGTTTCCCAATTTCCGCTAAATTGTTAGCACATTATTCACATTGCGTCTTAAGTGTGCAGCTCAACACCGTGCTTTGTCTTTTAACCAGAGTGGAGTAGTGATAAAATTTAATTCCAACTAGTGAGAATCGAACCCATAACCTTCCTGCCCCACGACTGTCTCTAATTAAATTAGTTAACAATGCTTTACACTCGTTCAATTTCGATGTTCTCCGTTAGAAGGCTACAAAAAATTGTGTTGGCTTACTTTCACTAAATATTTATTCATATAAACATCGATAGTTCAATCGATTCAAATCTAATGTTTTGATGATCTGACATTTGATACAATTGAAGTAGGTCAAGATTAATCGAATATCATCAGCGGCCTTATGATCTTATTGCTGTCAATACAATCAATTAACGATTTACAAGTTTTTAGTCTGGCTTTAAATTTCAATTAACTTCAAGTTTCATTAACAAAATAAAAATAAACCGTTTTAATGTTTATAGATTCATTAATATGTAAAGTTGTGATAAGTAGTTAGATATATATGTGTTTGTAATTAATCAATATGTTTAATTTAACAGTCGTTGTTTTTATTATTTATGTTTATGTTATATTTTTATGTTAAGGTGTATTAGATAATGCAAATGTAGTAAAATAAACTTAAAAATGCCTACAGAAACTAAATTTTTAAATTACTAAAATAGAGTCTAATAAAAGCAAAATTCTTATTTAAATAAACAAAAAATCTACAGATCAGCTTCACGCTGTATCCCGCACCCAGCAGGGTAGGCAGAGGGAACCTAGTGTTAAGACACTCCGTTCCCTACTTTCTGCCGAATTCTGGAGGCATTGCGTGTTGAGTGGCAGAATTCAATGCCGCGCTTTGCCTTGACACCAGAGCGAAGAAATGGAAATATAAATTTAAGTAAATATTTCATCTCCTCGAGTGGGGATCGAACCCACAACCAGTCGGTTTTACAGTCACACTTCGTACCACTGCACCACGACTGGCCTCTAAATATACAGATCTATACATATAATAAAACTGTAACTCATCTATTATTACAGTCGGGACCTCTTTAAATTCTGCGGGTTTGTTTTTATAAATATTCTTTTATTTAAAGTAATAGAACCCAACATAATGATTTCTTTGTTTACTTGTCTGATCGTTTTGTTCACGCTAATCTCTGAAATTTTACCTATTTAAATGCAGTTTACAAATGCAAGTTAAATAATAAATGCAGTTTAGGTAATAATAAATGCAGTTTAGTTTGGCAAACAGTTGGTGTTTTTTTTATTTCAACCGTTTCATGAATTATGTCCATATAAAGAATTGCATGCATATTGCTACAAAGTGTATGTTTTATTAAATTGGTTAAAACTTAAGCTGTGGTAGCTTGTACTGATGTACGATTACTGTGTTGCCCGCCGAGGCTTCTGTACCAATTTTAGGGTTGTAGATCAATGGGAAGTACAAAAGGTAGACAAACTTATGAACTCATTTTGTATAAAATAAACTATACATAAAAATTTGTAATTTTTTTTAAAATACCTGTAAATTTGCACTTTTCGGATTTTTTCCCTTATTTTATTGTAAGTTCTCACTTGGTGCCAAATTTCATAAATACTAGAATAGAATTTCATACAATATGTAGTAAAATCGATGGATAAATGCTTGTATCCGTTGATTGTGTTGACTAAGAGGTTTGATTTTTTCTGTGCTTTAAGGGATCATAGACCTGGACCTATGGAATGACCTATAGAAAAAGTGGTCTAAAATTTCCAATACGATGTACCGTATATATAAACTCACAATGTCATTTTTTTATATTTTAATATAAAATAGTTAAACAAAATTTAATACGGCGTGACGTAACAATATCAATAAATATCCTAAAGTCTCAGTGAAACCGTAGCTTATGCGAAAGTGAAACTTGGAATGTATAATGAGAGCTGGACACGAAACGATGTCGCGGATTACATAATCGATGTATCGCATCAGCACATACGAGATGCATATTCTATACAGGCCGAATCGTCATTCCGGGAAATCGATTGTGATTCTTATGGTGCACATCACTATATACTGTGCATAAGCCGTAATGAAGTATGTAGAAATATTTCACCTCAATTTAAAGACATTCGGTTCGATTGCTTCATGTACAATAATGATATTGCTGTAACTGTAATAGGCATGTTTCACAAATTGTCGTATTCTTCGCAATTTAATAACAAAGTGTTTGACAACGCTTTCATTCTTATGTATTTTACTGTGACGTTCATAAAATAAACATTAAATAACAAGATTTGTCTTTCAAGTAATTTAAATAAAATGACATAATTTTGAGTACTCATAATATTAGAAATTTACTTAGTTTAAGCAAAATGTTCACCTAAATAATAATATTTTACACTTCCTCCTTTATAACATAATTATGATTTATTATATCAATTGCCATGATCACTAACAATAAAAAAAAGAAATAATATATTTATTTCCTTAATAATATATTTAGAATAGTTGAATACTAAAACGAGCCCACCTCCTACCAAGTAGAAACGCGTAGTATTTCAAGGCTTAGCAACTTTTAATTACGCGAGAATTGCGTAGGCATAAAACAAGCATCCCATACAGCACATCCTACGTTGAATGTAAAATAATTGTTTATTATTATAAGGAATGTTTACACAGCTTGATTAGTGACATTGACATAACCATGACCAATTCTATCAATCATTGCAACGGCCTTTAAAGCTTTGTTAATCGTTTTGGCGGCAAAGGAATTTTGTTGATTATATAATGGCAACAAATATTTCTCTTATAAAACTCATAAATCACAAACGAAACGAATATGAATAAAATATTGGCTATTATAGATATTTCACATAGAATGTGATGATCACACTTTTATGACAAATTCGAAATGTATTTTATACTTTTTTTAAACATTTTTAAAGTGTTATTCCACACTTAGGAAAGAAATTTAAACTGTATTTTTTAAATTTCACGCTTCATCCTGCACATGACAGAGCAGGCAGATAGAACCTAGAGTGAAATTTGAAGACGCACTTTAGTACCATCTACCAAAGCGAGGAAATGATCGAACCCACAATTACCCCGCTTACAGTAAGGCGCCGCCACTGCTCCATGATTGCCTGTATGTAACAAAATGTGTATTAAAAAATAATCCCAACTAAATAACTCATAAGACTAAACTTTTTTTTTCGATAAGATCATTTATAATGTAAATAATAATGAACTACCTAGTTAACACGTTTAGATCTCTTTGTGTTAGGTAATTAGGTACATCCGCTAATAAGATACTGTCAAGAGACTTCTCAGAACGCTAAGAGCTTCAAACATGATTTTTATCTTATACCAAAATTACATAAGAATAGGCGGAAATTGCTAGAATCCATATAGATAAGTAGATAAACGCATCTTTGTTAATTAAACTAATAGATAAATCTGGTTTACCTTTTGTATAATGAATAAGTAACGCATTAATCTCGATCGTGTTTCAAGGCTCGCAACTTCTCTCTCCTTTATTGGCTTACATAATTTGTAATTACTTTTCACATAGTCGCGCAACTAATTCTTCCTACTTCTCGTTAACTTAGAACATTTCCGCTTTTCTCTCATCTAATAAAACTCGTAAAATTTTACTTAGATTAATAAATGTTACGAGATGCTTACACGCACTTTAGAAATTCTTAAAAAATGTATTGCATTCTTTGTGAGTTAAAATCTCTTTTGTGTCAATTTTTTGGTGCCGGATCTTGCGCTTTAATAAGTACTACAAATACTCAAATCAGGTGGTGGAGCAGTGAACATCCACTCCATAGAATTCACTCATATACGTTTAATTGTTCAGCTCATGCATTCCAAGACCATCACACTGCCGCTATCGTTCCATATTGTGCATATATAATATTTTTGTTATTTTTTGCTATTGCACCAAAGTACCTCAAATTTTGGATCGTCACGATAAACAATATTTGATCAATCCTCATTAATAAAGTTATAGTATTTTCTATGACCCACATATACCGGACTTTTTTGTTGGTGTCGGAAAGCCGGAGTTTGTAAACAACCATTTTTATTTTCTGCTATAATTATAGCGCACGTCCAATTTTTGTGGAGTAACTAACTGGCCAAGTATATGATCGCAGTGCGTCATTTCATATTATAATCTTTATTTTTTAATGATTTATTGTAAAACTGCAACTTTAGTCATAAATACTTATCGACTTTGTAAATTACTTTTGCTTTTACAATTTGAAGGTCTATCGCACATAGTGTAATTGTAATTTTAATGATAGTGCAATACTCTTCATTAAAATTGATATTTTCCTTACTTCTTAATCACGAATACAGTATTTATATAAATAATAACAGCTGTTTCATCCTTCATTGAAAATTCGTGCTTCAATCTTTAGACTG
>DWMY01002661.1:0-11402 GCA_018249775.1 Heliconius hecalesia formosus
TAATAGGCTTAGAATTAGATAAATTGGGAAGAATTATTAACGACATGATTCCCGTGAGTGAATTGCCATTCAATGCCAGGCCAAAGACGAGAAAAGAAAAGAACAAATTAGCATCAAGAGCGTGCAGATTGAAGAAGAAAGCTCAACATGAAGCTAATAAATTAAAACTTTATGGTCTACAACAAGAACATAGTTAGTCTTTTTTTGTGATTTTTGTGAAGCTTTACGCTTTTTCCCGTATAGTCAGAGGGAAGCTAGTGTTAAGACACTGTTCATTGCTTACCGCCTAATTTTTGACTAAGGCGTGGTGTAAGGCAATGAAAATGACTCGTTAAACCTCGAACGGGAATCGAGGTTACAACCGTCGCGCTCACAGTCATACGTTGTGCCGCTGCGCCACGACGGTCTCAGTTATTATGACAAAATAAATCTTGAATTTATATATATATTTTTAAACATTTCAGGACGACTTATAAGTGGAATTAATCAAATGAAACAAATAGTTAGTAACAGAGTTTCTAATCCGGAAAATAATGTCGACTGGTCGTCCCACATGAATAATATTGTTTCTACTGCAACAGGTATTATGAAAAAAAGTTTTTATTATAACATCTTAAAAAATAACAAAAGGAACTTAGTGCCAAGACACTCCGTTCCTCACGCACTGCCCAATTTTTTAGATATATGTCGAGTTGTGGAACTTAACGCTGCGCCTTGTCTACCAGAGTGGAGATTGAGCCCGCTACCGTCGTGTTTACAGTCATACTGTTTCACTGCGAAGTTGTTATAAAATATCCTATTAAATATAATCAATACTTTATTACAGAAATCAAGATAGCGGGAAAAACATCAGAATTTGTTAACAAAATTTTGGACAATGTCAAATCAGGACAAAATAATGGCGGTCTAAACGACATAAACCTACATTAAAGGTATACAGATTTACGAATATTATATAACGAAAGGCTGTTTTATGTACCTCCCAAAGTTATTTAGAGAAGAACTTTTATCTCTTATCTTTCATATTATAGAAGTTTAATTGTCAAAGACAATTTTATTTTTGTATGAATTGAAAATAGTTGTAGTTATTATAAATATCACATGGCAACTAACATGAATATTGAAAAAATTCTCATCAAATATACTTATATATATATATAGTTATGGTTTGTGTTGTTTTATAAAACAGGAATGTTACAGATGTAATATTACGAATCTTTTTACGAATACCGATATAAGATAAATACTGATAGACTAACATCGGTTTTGGTTATTTTAAAAAAAAATCTTTTACAGAATCTGCGCTCGGCCAGGCAACATTAAAAACATATCTCACTCATATTCGAAATTATCCCAAACTTTTATATTGGATTCGGTTACATGTTGTTTTCAATTCCTAGTCTCTATAACATCCCTGGTTTATAATAATTATTATTATGGTGTGTTATTCTCCTATAATATTGGTAAAATATTAGCCAAACATTGTAGTCATATTATAGCTAGACATAGTGATAGTTTGGAACAGGTCAAATTTCTATTTATCTTAAGGTTAAAATGTATAGATTTTAGATATTGTTTTAAAATATAAGTATAGCTTCGCTAAGCTTAAAAGTTACAAAATATTATTTCTATAATTCGTTGATTTATTGTTTATAAGGTAATTTTATCAACTGACGTCAATCTATTTGGTTTTATAAATCAATATAATACTATATTTTTATTAAAACTTGTCACTGTTTATATAATAAGAGTGATGGACTATAGAAATATATTATATTTACATATATTTATTAAATAACAATAAATTATATACTATTCACATTATGTACAGTCCGGTTGTTGTGTTGTACTCGTTTGCGTATTGTACAATCGAGAAAAAAATAATCAAACGTAAGAAAAATTCTAACATCAAATATGCGCAGCCATCTACAGCTAACTTCAGTGCGGTTACGAATTATCGGCCGTGCAGCGCACTGTATAGCCCGACAAATGCTTAATGATTTTTTTTTAAGTAAACATGAGTCAAATTTGAAGTGTACGATAATATTCGATATGGATGCAATATGACACAGTAAGTGACACCTAGCGTCGCGCTCTACTATTGCGAGGCGAGAGCGAGGGCATCCCTATGTAGGTATCAAAAACATGCATTCTGCCCTTTCAAGTGTACGGGCGTACCTATGATAATTTATAAAGTTCTTGTCGGTCTATACATACCTTTGTTCCATATGTTACAAATTTGCCTTAAATATTTGCATTATTTAATAAACATAATATATTACTAATTTGAACCATGCATAAGTAAAACTATTATCAGTAATTTCATTATATTTATATTTTTAATACTAACATATCGTTAGTTAAATAGAAAAGTGGCTTAATATAAAAAAAACCACAATTATTATATATAGATAGTGTGGGCTTGTAAAGTTTTAAACTTTATAAGTGTTTTGTTTTAATTTTTTTATGAAATGTAATTTTTATTAAATTGACATGTCTGTTATTATGACATATTGCAAATAACGTTTTTCTATTATTAAAAAGAATGATCCATTAAATTAAAAAAAAAGAGAATGATGGTCAACAAAATTCCGAAACGACACATTGTACAAAATTTTCTTTAATCCATATATAAAATATTGAGTAAACTTTTCTAATTAAACGACGATATTGCTATGTATATTTGCTGGACTAGACGTGATATGTACAAAAGTAATTGTGATAAAAATCTTTGTTTGTATGTCATTGAATTTTAAACATTTTTAAACATATCAAATTTTATATAAATATAAATTGTCGTATTATTATTTTATTAAATTTATATCTATGTAAAAATAATCATTGTTCAAAATTAATGTTATCTTTTTCGGAATTCAGCCTGTAGAACTATTTTTAGTTATGTCATAATTCACATTTATGGAAAAAAAAACTTTACACCTCTGTATGATGAGTATATTATGAATCTATATGAAAAATTAAAATATTGCTTTAAAAACCAATCATATAATAATAAATGTAATACTTAGTAGATGTATTATTAATAATAAATCTGTACAATTAAATTGACATTATTGTTTATAGTAACATGAAAGTTTTTAAAGTTAGATTATGCTGATCTTAATAATAAACATCTTAATTATAGTTTAGAATTAATATAGTATCTAAGTGATGTATAATTTGTCATATTAATGTTAGAAATGTAGCTGAAAAAAGATTTATTATTTTTTTACAATCAGCCTTAACCAAGAAAGAAATCCAGTACAAATGAATAAGCAATATTTTGTACTAATATATCCATGTAAAAATATTTATATTATCTAAGTAATGAAATGTAACCTAAAAAGTCAACATTTTTTGAATACTTACATTAATATATATTTTATAATTTGATTTGTACCAAAAATATTTCAAATTTGTATTTTTTTTAACTTGATTTGACAACATGCAATGGCATTGAAAACAAGCAAGTTGACTACAAAATATTTTTTCTTTGATATTTTCTTCAAAGCCAAACAATGTCAGGACAATTTTTTATTGTATTTTATACCAACATTTGACTGCATTACAATAATTAAATGAATTGTAATTATAATAATAATAATTTTAATAAACAGCATTTTCTCTTGCTAAATGATCATTCTTAGCAATAATCCTTTGGTAGTGGAAATTATAAAAATCTTACATGAATGCTTACAGCATAAATAAGTTGTTACAAGCATGTAAGACTGTTGATGCATCTTAATATGAGGTCCTCTGACCAGATGACCACTAGAACAGATAAAGAGGTGTGGGTACGAGACTAGCTATTTAAAAATGTTTCATAATCAATAAAATATTGAATGTTATTTTGCTTAAAAATATGATGGAATAATAATACAGGATTCAAAATTATCATGAGATTATGCCATAAAATATGTATATTTTTTGCTATAACTATTCTGCGATTCAATAGGCTGTGCTAATCTGTATATATCCCTGTAAGATTTGTTTTGTTATTACTTTTTTTGTAATATATTTTATTAATAATGATTATGTTGATATGTCATTTTATGTTATTTTTAAATATAAGAATTGTTTATGAATTCAAGAAATAAAATATGATACACAATATATATATTGTTTATTAAATGTATAAATTAGATGTTAACAATGTACTTCCTTTGATATTGCCATCTTGAATTATTTGAAGCTTTTCCAATAGTTTTTTTATTGGATTGCTCTGAAAGTCTTCAATATGCTCAATATAATAAACCAAAGCAATAGCTGACATATTTGTGTGCTCTCTTAAACATATAGCTGAAACAAAAATATCAATTATGAGTATTAGTAGATTATAAACCTGTGATTTTTATTTCCCCAAAGGTAAGCATACCAATAGTATTTATTTTTTATCACAAATAGAAGAAAATTCTTATAGATTTGATCATTCATTTAAGTCTAGTCTCATGGTTAAAATTTTTTCATGCTCATATTTAAAATATATTGTAATATATGTTAGATTAAAATATAGTATTGGGATCAGTAGTTTCTAACCATATGAAATCATTTATTTATAATATACCTTTGTGGAAGTGTCATTAAACTTGTTGGTTACAGGTGTGCAACACACATGTAGGAATGAACTATTTTAATTTTGCCTCTCTTGTAAACAAATCTGTTGTGTTCCACCACTCAACATGAAATGTCTTTACCTCTAGCAAAAAGCAGAGAATAGTGTATTGACACTAGGGGACACAGCATGAAGCTGAGAGAAGAACTAGGTTCCAATACACCTATCCTGCTATTTATGGGAAACAGCATGAATCTTATATTTATATGTAATCAGAGATGCTTAGGTATTGGTAATTGCAAAAATCTTATATATTTTTGACAAAGTAAAAATTAAATACATACCTCCTGCAGAAATTCCAGATAAAATGTTTGGTTGCTCTAATTTTTCATAATTGAAGCCCAATCCCTTAAATTTATTTGATCCAGTAGTAGTTATTTGTCTTATGATCATGGTATGTGTTGAAGGATTTTCTGTCTGATATTCTGGTAGAGGCTTCGTTTGTATAGTTATAACATCTCCACATTTACATAATAGTGGTTTTAAAAGTTCTACAATTTCACTACTTTGTAGTAAATTATAGTCCTTTATGGTAAAAACAAAATCATCACATTTTATTTTATACAAATTTGCAGCTGCTTCTGGGATTGAATTGACCAGTTTTAAATGATCTACTGGTTGTCCTTTTATATAATCTGAAAGTAGTTTTCCTTCTAATATATATAGTATTTCAATACTATCTGGTATTTGTAAAGGTACTTTCCACTGCAAACTGAAAAGATAAATTGTAATTAACATTTAATAAGTAGTTTAATAATTGACAAGAGGCAACTGAGTCATGTCTGATAGATACCGTAGTAGATGCCATGGGACTACTGTGGGTTCGAATTGGATACAGGAATTTATAATGGATATTATCCTGGACTCAAAAAGGTTTTGCCACCCAGCGCAGAATAAAAGGATATTTTTAAAGGATTAAGATATTTATAATCTTAAATTTGCATGAAATTGGAGTAATGATAAAAACAAAATATAATACTCATTATTATAACAAACCTGTCTGTCTGATTCTCAGTAATTATTTCATCCCAGTCTTCCCAAACACTTCTACTAACTGGTTCAACAATTTCTCCAAATGTTCCCATTGCTATAAAACGTTAAAGATTTAAAATGTAAATAGCGATCGTAAATATTGATCAAAATTTTTAAAATATTCTACAGCTTTATTTATTTGTTTATTACTCCTGTCATAATTTTGAAATTGTAGTGAAGTGACAGATATTCAATGACTTGATATTTTTGAGAATTTTGCATAAAAACATTAAAAATAATGTCAATAGTGTTGTAGCTACTTTACAATAAATGTCATTTATTACGTTTTAAAGGGGCGATATAATATAATATATTTTTTATAACATGTGATTGTTTATTACCTACAATGGCTACAATTATTTGTAATTTATGTTGTACAGATCTGTGTCGTTCACTTCTTTACTTAATTTCTTGATATTTTTCTATTTTGACTTATAGATAATATTACGTTTAACCAAGTAGAATAGAATCGATAGTATGTATAATCGAAATTATTTAATTGTCAATGTTATCTTCACCGTTCTATTTCTCTAATTCTAATTATTCTAATAATATAAACTTATTAAGAATTATTTTACAATTTATTTTTTAGTTGAAATAAATAATAAAAAAAGAAATGTATATTAGGTAAAAATTTTAGGCATTTCTAGTAACACTTAAATTTCAAAAATAACAATATGGCAGATATGGCAAAAGTATAGCTTCCAGTCATTTTTGCAAAATTTTAATTACCATAAGTAGCGCAGTATTCTCTAAAATATTATGGTAATAGAACTTTACATCGTGTTTATTGAACTCATAATTACAAATAGATCTTACTAACAATGTTAAAGGTACGTCATTAAATTCCACCGAAAAGTGACACAATTTTTATTTTTTAAGTTAATTTATTTATATTTCATTTTCAGGATAAAGGGCAAGTAACATTTGAGGACAAATGGCCATCCATGCGTCCTATAGTTTTAAAATTGCTTAAACAAGAAACAGTAACTCAAACTGAATGGCAAGATCTTTTTGTAGCTGTACACTCAGTCTGCTTATGGGATGACAGAGGTCCACATAAATTAAGAGATGCACTTCAACAGGATATAATGATGTATATAAAACAGGCACAAGCTCGTGTACTAGCGCAACGTGAAGATCAAGCACTTTTGAAGGCTTATATAGCCGAATGGGGAAAGTTTTTTACCCAGTGTAATTATCTGCCCACACCATTTCGCCAATTAGAAAATTCCATTAATAATATAAGCAAAGGTACAAGTTCTAATGCGTCGAATTCCCAAAAAAAGAATAATAATAATAATATAGAAGATAGTTTAGTTCGAAAGTTGATGTTAGACTCTTGGAACCAAAGTATTTTTATGGATATTAAGCAGAGATTGCAAGATTCGGCTATGAAGTTAGTACAAGCTGAAAGGAATGGAGAATCCTTTGACTCACAACTTGTTATAGGTGTAAGAGAGTCATATGGTAAGTTTCTTTACATGGTATTATTCATTACTTAAAATAAATAAGAAACTGTGTATTAAAATTTTATTGCAATTTATTTAATGAAAATCAAAAAATAATAAAGATATTATTACTTCTTTTTGTTATCTAAAGTATTTGATGTGGTATTGGTATTTGAAAAGTGTATGTAAATTTGTTGTTTCCACTTTTTAATGGAATTTGTTGCAGCTTTGTTATTCTCAGAAAAAAAAAATATTTTCCTAATATTTATTGAGTTATTGCTTTGTATAATGCAATATATCCATAGACATATGGACACTATTACACATACAACATAATGCTGCATGTATCTTGTGTGTTTATTATGTTGTTGTAAGAACTATAATTGGTTTGAGAACTGAAAATGTTGTAAAGAGCCCTGACTCAGGAATTTAACGCAGGGCACAATGAGAATGACCACAGAAACCTAATTGTCTTTTGAAGGCTTATGAGCATATAACTAGTGAGTTCATACCCTGATTTGCACTTGGTTGGCTTAAGCTGGCTGTTCCTGTAATTTTTATTTAGGGATGATCTACTCTTACTATTCAAGGGGTAGAATTGATGATACCACAGCTTTTGGGAATTAATATATCAAATTAAATGCCTGTCACATATTGAAAATATTTTATACAAGTCATAAAGCATAGTGTGCAAATTTGCACTGCTTGCAAGTCCTGAATTTTTGAAAATGCAGAAAAAAATCCTACACACTCACATTTGGTGGTCTTTTTATTTATACCACTGGTGTAGTTTTTCTATTTTTTACTTTTTTTTTATTTTACAAAACTATGAAAATTGTCAACACAGCAAAAGTTTACCATGAAATTAAGAATTTATATAACACTAAGTTATTGTTTAAGAACACTAGACAAGACCCCATCGTAATATACTTACTGAATGTTTGGGGTGCTGGAAGAGCTCCTTAAAGTCAATTTCAGTCTTCTTTCTTCTGTTATTTGTCCTGATTAGTGTGCACACATTCGAGAATTAACATGGACAGTGATTTAAACTAAAGAATGTAGCTTTCATACATAACAAAAAAAAAAGTAAATCCTACCAGTATTTCCAGAGACCTTAGTGTTTAAAGAAACATACTCTTCCACTTTATTATATTAATACAGATTTTTTGTATAATAATCAAACCCACAACCTGTCACATTTACAGTCACATGTTTGTGCCCCTGTGCCACAATTTTCTTTTTTAACATGACTTTTTGATGATTTCTTTTATTTAAATTATCTTAATTTTTTTAAATAACTACTCAACAATTCAATTAACAGTAGAACATCATGATTGCATATAGAGTAATATCAATATCTGAGCCATCAATTATAAAATGTAAATTTAAAATATTTATTTTAATAACAATATATTATTTAATTGTATTTTTATTTTCAGTTAATCTGTGCTCAAATTCTATTGATAAGTTACAAATATACAGAGAGAACTTTGAAGCAGCTTATATGCAAGCAACAGAAGAGTTTTATAAATTAAAAGCGAGTGAGCACTTGTTGTCTAATGGAGTACAGTCTTATATGAGATATTCTGATCAAAGACTCAAAGAAGAAGAGGCTAGGGCTCATAGATACTTAGAGCCGGGCAGTGGGAGTGTTGCGTCACTCACTCAGTGTTGTGAAAAAGTCCTCATTGGGGAACATTTACCCACATTGATCGCTGAAAGCGCGCCTTTAATCAAGGCTGGTGAGACAGAGAAGCTTCAGTTAATGTTTCGTCTTTTAGATAGAGTTCCTGAAGGTGTGACTCCTATATTAAGAGACTTAGAAGCTCATATTGTATCCGCAGGCTTAGCCGACATGGTCGCGTCAGCCGATATCATTACAACTGATTCTGAAAAGTATGTGGAGAGATTGTTAGATCTGTTTAAAAGATTTAGTACATTGGTTAAAGACGCTTTCATGGACGATCCTAGATTCCTCACTGCCAGGGATAAGGCTTATAAGTGTGTTGTGAATGATACTACAGTGTTCAAATTAGAACTTCCATCCTCAGCCTTAATAAGAGGCAGCAAAGGCACAGCCCCCGAAAGCAAATGTCCGGAGCTCCTTGCTAATTACTGTGATATGTTGTTACGTAAGACGCCTCTTAGTAAAAGATTAACTAGTGATCAGATAGAATCCAGGTTAAAAGATGTTTTATTAGTACTAAAATACATTGAAAACAAGGATGTCTTCATGAGGTACCACAAGGCACATTTGACAAGACGCCTGATATTAGACTCTAGTGCTGATTCCGAAAAAGAGGAAGATATGGTTGAGTGGCTCAGAGAAGTTGGCATGCCGGCGGATTATGTCAATAAATTGGCCCGCATGTTTCAAGATATTAAAGTCAGTGAAGATCTTAACACACAATTCAGGGGTGAAACTACAAGACATGATGCTATTAATATCAAAATTCTGAATGCAGGCGCTTGGGCCAGAGGGTCAGAGCGAGTTACTGTAAGTCTTCCTTTAGAATTAGAAGATTATATACCAGAAGTAGAGGAATTTTATAAAAAGAAACACTCTGGTAGAAAGTTACAATGGTATCATCATATGAGCAATGGTACTATAACATTTGCCAATTCAGTCGGTAGATTTGATTTAGATGTAACCACTTTTCAAATGGCTGTCCTTTTTGCTTGGAATCAAAGGCCAATGGAGAGAGTTACTTACGAAAATTTAAGACTAGCTACGGAATTACCTGATCCAGAACTAAGGAGGACCTTATGGTCATTGGTTGCGTTTCCTAAATTAAAACGCCAACTGCTTTGTTACGAGCCTCTCGTTCAAAATCCTAAAGATTTTTCAGAAAATACAATATTTTGGGTTAATCAGGAATTTGCCCTCATTAAAAATGGGAAGCCACAAAGAAGAGGGAAAATTAATTTAATTGGAAGACTTCAACTTAGTACAGAACGGTCACAATTAGAAGATAACCATTCCATTGTGCAACTAAGAATTCTTAGAACACAAGAAGCAATCATAAAAATACTGAAGATGAGAAAGCGCATCACAAACACTGCTTTACAGGTTGGTGTTACTATTGTATATTGTTTTGTTAAGTAGAAAAGAAAAATGGGACAGTTTACATGAGGCGCTGATTAGTCCCGTTAAATTATTTTTTTTATACATTTTCATTTAGTGTTACTTCACGTAGCCGTTGCCGTAGCTCGAAAAGTATGAACGGCTTAGTTGTTAGTGCGCTTGGACGATTTCCAAGAGGTGCAGGTTCGAGATCTGCTACAGTCAACCTTTTTATACATTTTCCATAATATTTTTATTTTCGAAATGATATAGTTTTTTTTTCAGCTTCACGCGGCATGCATGATGGCCACAGGGAGCCTAACTTCGCTCCTCCTTTCTGTCGAATTCTGGAGGTGTTGGGTGATAAGTAGCGGAGCTCAACACCGTGTTTTTGCCTGGTCTGGTGTTAATCAGAGCGAAGAAATGAAAATATTATAATAACGCGCGGCGTTGAGTTCCGTCACAACACGTAATCGAACATAAAGAATTCGGCGGAAATTGGGGAACAGAAATGTTCCGACACAAGGATTCTAAGTTTCGTTCTTCTCTTATTATTCTTCTATTATTATTAATTTCCTTTTGCCTACCCTGGCTATGTGCGGGATACAGCGTAACGCTAAGAATATTTCAATTTTAACTATGCGTTGGAGGCCATCCTTAAATTACGGTAAAAGTCGACGAAGTGTCACAAGGCGTAGGATAGTTTGGGACCTAAATTACATGACATCACATTTCAAACTAATTTGTAATTGCTGTTCTAACAAAATCTGTTAAATTGCAAAAAAAAAATTACACGAGGACGGAAGAGGGCCCTAAAATATATAGAAATATATTTTTCGTAAATTATGCCCGGCCAACTTATTTGAAATTTTGTTTCATTTCAGAGTGAACTCGTCGAGATATTAAAGAATATGTTCCTACCCTCGAAGAAGATGATCAAAGAGCAACTAGAATGGCTGATTGAACACAAATACATGCGTCGCGACGACGAGGATATCAACACGTTTATATATATGGCCTAACAAGCTAATAAGTAATTCTGATGTAAATGAACAAATGAAATAAATTATTTACTCCTAATATATTTTTTATTTTTTTTAATAAATAAAACAAACAACTTTAACAATAAGTTTTTATTATTATATATGATGGATTATAAAAGATATAGGCATTATTGTATTTAATTTTTACCAGGTTCAATAGTTTCACCTCCTTGGATCTGTCCCCAACCAATCAATCTGTAAAT
>DWMY01002662.1:0-11402 GCA_018249775.1 Heliconius hecalesia formosus
GGACTATACTTTTTTCTGCTGCAGACCACTGGTAGTCCACGGACCACTGGTTGGGAACCATTGTTGTAAATGAATGATTTTTTTATTTATTTATTGAGTTACAACTAAAAATGTTATGTTGGCTGCTCAATATTTATATTTTCATACACATTTTTTATCTAAGTATCAATGTCACCTATCATTAAGATTTCTAGATAGTGCTTATCAATTGTTCACAATGTACAAATACTTTATTTAATTTCCTGTATTAGTTAGGTCCCTTATATATGGCTAAAGATGCGATATGAAATTTGTGTTATAACAGTAACCACAAGTAAAATGAAGTTAAAATTTTGCTTAAGGCTTAAGTTTATACTATAACCAGATTTGAATAATAATTATTCTAGTATGTATATATATGAACACAATAAACTCGGTGATTGTAGGTTGGATCCCCACTTGTTTGCATTTTTACATTTAAATTATTTTCACTATGTATTAAAAATTTGGAGAGTTTGGAATTGAGTGTATTAAAACTAAGTTAACTCGAGATCTTTTTTGCTTTACAGGTCAAAATAAACATTTAAATTGGATTATTTCTATACTTTAGGATTAAAAAACGTCATTAGTAACGTCAAAAATATCGGAACATGGAATATTTAGTAAACATAATAGGGGAATATTTTAAATTTTAAACATATAATACATATTCAATAAAAGTATTATACAATGTATCATAAAGGTATACTATATTGTATAGTATTTGTTTGTTTTCATATTCAGGGTCTAGATTTGGCAGTGGTGGTGTACCTCTTAGAGCAGCTCGTTCCTCAGTTGAAGGTCTTAATCAAGAGATAGAAAGAATTGTCCTATGTCCAGCCAGTGGAACCCAAACTCCATATATTGACAGAATACGGGATAAAGTAGGTTTATTTATTTTTTGTTATACCTAAATTAAAAAAACTTGGCTTCACCTGCGGCTTTGTCCTTATGGTGAAATAGAAATAACTAAGAATTGTGTATGGCACATAACTCATTGTAAGTGCCTAAAGTTCTTCTGACTACAAATATAGTGGGTTACATAGAAATGGTTAAATCATTCGAGGCATTGCGTGTTGAGTGATGGAACGCAATGCCGCGCTTTGCCGTGTTACTAGAGGGAAGAAGTAAAAATAATAAGAAATAATAATTAATTTTCCCGAGATGGAATCGAATCTACAACAACATAAAAATGGACATGAAATTTTTCAATTCAAACCACTAGTTTCTGAGATCAATACATTCAACCATACAAAATCATCATCCTTATAATATCAGTATAAAGTGAAGATATCAATAAATACTAAAGAAATTGTAAATATTTCCAGGTGACTCCAGAAGGTCACCGCGCACCGCTCGCCGAGCTATTGAGACGCTCCGTTAACACTCAAACACCTCATGATCTATGTCATACGGCACACTCGTCAGGTATACACATTTACTAATGTGTTTTTTATTCATTTATATACTATTAATTACTATTTCGATATATAATTAATTAATCTATTTTAATTATAAATATTACATGCTATTTTATTTGCTTGACATAAAATTTGTAAGCTTTTAATGTATTGATGTTTTTTAAATCTTATAAATGTGTGCTTTAAAAAAAATCTCTCAAAACATCTATATGGAAATTAAAATGAAGAAAATACAAAAATATAATAATCTTGGAATTGTTGTAACAAATTATATGATATAAAAAATTTAATATTATCATTGTTTGTGTTAAATTAATGTTTGTACCATTCATAACTGCTGAATGAATTGTTTTTTTATACAAAGAAATAAAAACATTATTAAAACGTGAGGCTGTCGTGGCACAATGTCTGAACGCAGGATAAATTATATTAATTTCTTTGCTTTGGTATGAAAGCGGCAACGGTGAGTTTAGCTGCTCAGAACGTAACTACTTGAAAATTAGGTAGAAACTAGGGAACAGAGTATCCTAACTTGTCACTACGTTCCCTCTGCCTACCTGCTATATGCGGGATGGAGTGTGAAGCTGAAAAAAGTTAACATATATAAATAAGTGTGAATTGTGGGCATAGATCCACCATCGCGGGGTTCCCTCTCCAGCGCGGGCTCTGCCGAGCTTCTAGCGACAGGTCTTATAAATATCTACGCTTTTGCACTGAACATGTTGTTACTTTTACATTAAAAAATATTAAAAATATTTGAATCATAGCATAATTATATTATTAGAAATCAAAATTATAAAGAGGCCATCCATAAATTACGTCACACGTTGGGAGGATGGATTATGTGACAAGGGGGGACTAAATTTAAAAATGTAATATACAATCATACTTAATTTCAGATTAACTGATTTTTAATTTAATAATTTGTAGAAAATGAATATTATCAGTCATCTAGATAATTTTTGTAATATTGCATACTAGGTAGGGGATTTTCACAAGTATACTGTCTCAAATTGTGGTAAGAAATCATGAAATTTGGGTGACGAAATTTGTGGATGTAACTAATAGTAGAATTATAAACTTAAAACATTTCAGTTTGCATAGAATTTAGTATGCATTCTTACAAAGCCACAATATGTTCAGCGGCATAGAGAAATCCCTTGCAAATGAATAGTTGTGCACACTGTTATGATTATCCCAGCATGAATTTTTTATTTTTATTTTATCTAGAAATTAGTCTAGATATAGTTTAAAAAAATATATTGTTAAACGAATATAAAGTTCTTATGTACTTACTACTACTGTATAATATTTTTTTATTAGTCTCATTGGCAGATTCATATATTTTCAAGATGTAGGATTTTCACCCAACAATTCTGTTAAAAATGCACAACAAATTTCAACAAATTTGACAATTTGACACATTTCAACATTAAAATGTTATCAGTAAAACTTAGTATTGTTTTATTTCTATGAGGTAACAAATTTGTCTGTGGATAAATTCTATTTTTTTTTTAAAATATTGTACAGTAGTGCAACAGGTTTCTATTTAATTAAAATTTTAATCATTCCTCAATATCAATATCATATCCATAAAAAAAATTTAAACATATTCACCCATATGTATAGTTTTTTAATGGAAAGCACATTCATGCAACCGAATCATAGATATTTTTACAGGCAGTCATTTGCAACTTTTGTTTTTGTAGATTTAATGATGAATTTGTTGCTTCTTAGAGAAGTTACATATTTTGATGTGTAATGTTTATGTATTTTGGCATATATTACAGGTGGGAGTGTTTGCTCGTCTCCAGATCTCGATGGATCAAAACTTGGGACTTCCCCGCAAATAAACCGATTTTTAGCACGTGAACCTCCAGATGGTTGTGAAAAGGTATTATGAATATTGTCACATACTTTTTTAACCGCTTATAAACAGCTCTCAAGTCTGAGATCGATCTTAAGATGCTGATTTCATTCATACATATATAATTTATGAATTAGCTTAGTGTCTTCTTTGCCAACTTACTGCTCTTTTAAGAAGACAATCATATAAACAGATATGATTAATAATTATTTTCATTTACTCTTTCTCTCGTAAGAAGACAAAGCGCGGCGTGGCAGTGGGAAGCGAAGCGTTTCGGTCCCCTCTGCCTATCCAAGCAAGACACTTGCTTGAAACTAAAAAAAACAATTGCATTTCCAGGTGAATCTAAAAGCCGGCGAAGGCGCGTACACGGAGCCCCCGCTAATGAAGCCCAGCGTGGCGGGGTTCACGCTGCGGCCGTCGCTGGGCTCCGCGTTCCAGCCGCTGCAGCCCTCGCCGCCCGACCGCCCCCACTGACCACTGCCGCCCGGCACGCCGGACGCCGACATACTGTCAATGTGTTATATGTGTACTATATGTTGAGTGCTTTAACGTGTCACCCTTGAAT
This sequence comes from Heliconius hecalesia formosus, assembly GCA_018249775.1. Lineage (NCBI taxonomy): Eukaryota > Metazoa > Arthropoda > Insecta > Lepidoptera > Nymphalidae > Heliconius > Heliconius hecalesia. The sequence goes on from DWMY01002662.1 coordinate 3,875, forward strand.
TGTCACTTTTTTTATTTTACGCGGCTTTGAGTTCCACCGCAGTTCCTCAAGATTTCGACGAAAAGTGGTGAACGGAAGTGTCTTAATGGAAAAGAGTGTCTTAACACTAGGTTCCCAGTTTATCTCTGTTGTCTGGTATGTGCGTGTTTCAGTGTGAAGCTATATCCATAACTGGAGCAGGTAGGTGGAGGAACCTAGTGTTTAGTGTCTAGTGTTGAGTGTCAATTTCTTTAGATTATGTTGAGTGGCGGAACTCATGGTCGTGATATGTCTTCTTAAGAGAGCAAGGAAATGAATATTGTTCATTCCTCCGTGAAGGAATCGATCCCACAGCCGTCGCGTTCACAGGTTCGGTGTCGGTTTTTTGTAATATAAATTATATGTGGATGTATGTTAGGTTAATATTTTTTTCGCATTCGTCTATATAATGTGTTTTATTGTAAAAAAAATTGAAGATTTTGGTATTAGGTTAAGACAATTTGAGGGTTACTTGATCCACATTATAGTGCATGTCAGCTCGGTTCAGTCAACATGTTTGCTATTTGCAACACTACCACACAAAGTAAATGTAAACATCGTGGAATGTCACATCGAAATAGGATTTTGCTCTAGGATTGGTCGTTTCGATCCAATAAGATTTAGAAGTAGGAGAAAGTGTGTATTCACAGAAACATTATATTTTGATACTTGTTAAATGGCATCCTATTTTATTTATAGAGTAGCACTTTGATGTGGACCGAGCTGAAGTGTTGTTTAACATCTAACTAATAATCGTTGATAAGTATTTTTTTTAATAATGTTGTAAGAATTTTCAAGAAAGCTTAATTTTATATCGATACCAAATTTGAATGTATCAAGGTTTTGATATGACGTTTATTCTTCCAACATTATAAAACCATTCTGTTTCCGGTAAGTTGGTGTCACACGGGACGTGACGAGACTTGACGTGACGTGACATGACGTGACTACATCACTGATAATGCTCATAGCAACATCACTACGCCCCCTGACTCTCGATACGACGAATTCGATTAAACGTAATCGGTTATCGGTAAATCCATCCAATTTGTAATAGACACCGGATATACCTTTTGAGACTTGTTTGTACTTGTCAATTTGTTCGGTCCGCACGGTTGGCCTTTGTGCGGACTATATTCGTTTATGAGTTAAGTGATCATTTGACAGATTGTAGCCATAGGAGCGGGTTCGATAATTGAAATAATTTTTATACTGACTATATTATAGAACATTTTATATCGTTACGGAACCTACGTGTTACGGCGTCGACCCTATACTAACAGCATAGTTTATAAGTGAACTAAACTACTACATTTAAATAGAAAACCTCAAGACATAGGATTAAAATTGAAAGTTTTTAACCGCTATATTACAATAATCTATCGATGGTGTACCCGCTCCTTGAGCTCCGGCGTAGAATAGTATTGTGCTAGTACCTGGCTCCAATCAAAATTTTTAAAATATATTTTCGTGATATAATAGATACTTATGAAGTGGTATATATAAAAATTGATAAATATTAGTTAATTCAACTAATGAACGCAATTGATTGCATGTTAAAATGTAAGTATCGAGTAGGTGCTTAACGATGTTTATGACGTAATACTTTTATTATTAATATTAAACCCGTGACGTCTGTGTACAGAGATATTAACTAGTCGTGTCATACATTACATATTCGATGGGTTTTTTCATTGAAGTGTGTCACATTCCGCCATATTCGATTCCACATTCACTTTAATATAGTGTAGACAAAACAAATATATAACGCAGGAAGTAATAGAGCTTTTTCTTAGCGTGATTGGTAATTTTTAAAAGTTCTGCTAAGTAATTGATTTATATTCACCCTGGGATACTGTGGAATGCTCACAATAAATGAAATTACTCACACAATGTTCACCATTTATTATTAAATTTATCTTAATAAAACGTATATAAAAATGTAGAGCTATGTCTATATATATATAATACAATTTGTGCTTCTTGATCATCCATCGAGTAGAACTTCTGAGTTTCACATTTGCAGTAGTTACTGATTCATGTAAATTGTTTCTTATAAAAGTTACATTTCAATCAGTAGTGACAATAATTGTATATAAGTTATATTTTCTATTGGGATAATTAAATGATGGCATAGTGTTGTGTCCATTATAATAATTTATACGAGTGAATGGGCGTTTGTTACAGAACCGATTGTTTTACTTATAAGATGCGAAGCAACCAAATCGAAGTCACCGCTACTGCTTTTTTTTGCATTACCGTATCGAGTCTGAACTTTTTTTTTATAATGTCTATTTTTTTGTGACGACACGAGTCGAGTGTGGGAAAGCGGACACGCAGAGTGACGGGAAATTAAATATGATCTCAAAATATTGTTTACAATGTGTATATATAAACTTGTATGTATGTATTACGTCTTTATCGAATTAGTTCTCTGATAAAATCACAACATTTTTGTCTTGGTAACAAATTAACTTGGACCAAAATTCTGACGGGCCACAGAGTGTCCGCGACGCGAGAGTTCGAGGTTCGAAGCAGGCTGTTTTTCTAAAGAAGATAGCTTTAAAATATGGGATTTGACAAGAAAGTGGAAGATGATAGACTGATTTTTTAAATCTTTACTCATGCTTTGGTACAGGTATCTTGACAATGATTATAGTAAAGTAAATATATAAAAGTATATACTCGAATAGCACGTGCACCATTTGCGCTCCACCTCCCTCGCGATGTGAACGGATTTAATATCGTCCATCGAATGTACTCGAACTAAGATAGAAATAAACATTAAAAATTTAAATTCTTCTTAATACTGCATCGACTGTTTTGGAATACGTGTTTACGGGCGTTTTAATGGGAGTTATTTCTTTTTCGTCTATATGTATAGCGTTAGTACATTCGAGCCGGGCGGTGAGTGATGGGCACACAGTAACAACATCACACATAGGTTATAATGAATACGATTGTATATAAGAGTATGTATACTTGGTTGTTGCCGTAAGGAGAAATGCGTGGACGTCGGGTATCTGTACTGGGTGCAATGGATAGACACGGTATTCGTTATTATATCATTCGGATAGGAAAGAATGGACCATGCCAATTGGATCTCTCATTTTGGCCAAAACGCATTTCTATGATCGAGACTGATAATGTAGAATGTTGAAAACATAGTTAGATCTGCTTTATTATTTTTTAAAGTTTTGTGAATTTCGACGGCGAATATATATTATGTATATATTTTTGACGGCTCACCTTTGGAATATAGAGTATTTTAAATCTTGTCATTGCTCAAATCGAAATTTTTATTAAGAGCCATACTTAAGATATATGCCGAATTTCGAATGTAAACATTGTGATTGTAAATTTCAAGTTGCTTATATATATTATAATTTATATATGAGTATCGAGTATTATTTAAAAAATGAATGTGATATGTAAGTGAATATTGATTGTTACTTGACAACTTCCGGTACTGATGCGTGCACAAAGTAGACAGTACGAGTTGTGAAGTGTTACCGAAGGTGCTGAGCTGCGGTGATCTTAGTGTAGTGCGCGGAGAGCGGAGAGCGACAGGACAGGGGCGGAGGCGGACTTGCGGTAACGAGGTGGCAGTTTTCTCTTTTGTTCTCAGTGAATGTGACAAACGGTTGGAACTGGAGCGGTTTCGATAATATGTACAAATTTCATATTTGTTCAATAAGTAAATGTATGTAGATTTAAAAATTATTCAGTAGTATCACAGAGCCGATAAATTCATCTTTGATTTCACATTCATTATTAGTAAATACATATGTAATGATAATGTACGCTGCGCAAGACGAAAAAAAAACATTAAAATATGGAAGACAAAGCCGAGCCAGTATTTAAAATCCGGATTACTGTGTAGATTTTCTCTCATAAGTGCAATATCTAGGTGTAATGTTGACAAATATGGACTTCGTTCGGTGCCCTCTCAGATCCTTTACTTAGTTGCACATTTATAACGTGTACAGTTTCCGTAATTATTGTAAGCTTCATTGCATCGCTTCCTGTTAGCTTCCGTGATGTTAATAGTAAATAGGGTGGACGGTGCCCACGCGTGAGACCCGAAACAATATTATGCTTTACTAACATAATACTTACAATATTTAGATTTATGTCACAGGTCCAGGTTGTACTTTAGGATTTATCTTTTCCAATGTCGTTACCTAATTTAAGGTTTAGTATGTTTAGGTGACCCGAAAATATTAGCTGTTAATAAATGTGTGCTATAAAAAGGTACCCTTACCGATTAATTTTATGTAAACCACTGGGACGTGGGAAACATTTCTATATAAAGTTGTTTACACATTCCACTATGATATTCAAAATATTGTACGTATATAATTGTGAGTGGGGACCGTGATCCATTATATGATTCGTAATAATAAATCTAATCTTATTTTTGTTACGACTAAATAAGTAAATTACCCAAATAATACAGACCCTAAAAGAAGGACATCTAGAAAATTTAATGATTGCATGTATGTACCGCGTTCCCATCCAGTCCAAGATTGAGGTCCTCTTTGCATATTATAACCATTGAAACAACTTTATGTAGAAATATGAATGTTTTTTAAAGTACATAAAGATATTTTTCTATGTTCAGGGTAGGAGTTGTGCAAGATGTACCATAAAAGTAATTTTGCTAGGACCTTAGATTTGATAGTTCTTTTATAGATGGTTAATATTATTTTAAAGTTTGCTTTTAGATGATTGATAAGTTTGTAATTTTTATTACTATGATATTAGATTAAATACTAACATTAAAACTAAACCAAAAGTGCCCATTGAGATAAGTTTATAATTCATGCGAGTCTTTTGTCCGGCATTTTGTTAAAAATAATGTTTAGGCGACAAAATTAGTGAATAAGGAAATTATGGAAGGATTGTTGAGTTTTAGTTTTCTAAAATTGTTGAGGTTTATTGAAAAAAAAAAAATTTTTTTTTACACGCAATGTTCGACAAAAGGCTCGCTGTTAGAGGCATTAATTAACATCAATAATAATAGTATCGATTTTAAGTAATGATAAGAATGGTTTTATTATAGTTTTGTTTCAGAGAAGAAATTCTAATTACTATTTTTGTTTCCAATATTTTATCACTTTTACCTGTTTTCATTGTAATGTATCTTGCTGTATTGCAGACATATCCAATATACAGACTGATTTAAGGAAGGCTTTTTTATTTCTATTTACTATTTCTCACTCACCTACTACTTTATCCAGCTAAGCGTGTTTTCATATACAAAACAATATCAGGATAAAATGATATTAAAAGAAAGCCAATATCTGTATCAATATTTATTTAATTATGCAGTTTTCAATCAAAACAAAATAAAGGAATTCTCAGTGCAAAAAAATATACAAATTATACATACAGATATTCAACAATCATAATAAAACTTAAATCATTTATCACAAATAAATGTCTTTATTAATAAGTATAACCTAAGACCATTTATAGTACAAACTTAACAAATTTTGGTAAAACTATCAATACTTTAGTACAATAATGTACTTTGATAATATATATATTTTTTTGTTTTGCAAATTAAACTATAACCATATTAGTTATTATTAGTTTTTTGTTTAATCCTTTTATCGAAAATGCCAATAAATTAATTTAATCAGCATTTATTAAATGCTTTTGTTGAAAACCGCGAAAGATATAATATACAAGAGTCACTACTATGTCAAATTTGCTGACATCATACAACATTTTTTATGATATTTGTAAATTTTTGTCAATAAATTTAAAATGTGTCTTATATATAATGTCTATACATTACACATATTACATCTATTTTACTACATTTGGACAAGATTTAAAATGGTTCCAGTTAAATGTGAACCTGGTTTAATAACTTACCACAGTAGAAGTATAAAGTGGACAATTTTATATGAGTATTGTATCATCTTAACTGAGTGATATGAATTGAACTTTTTTTATTTAAAAAAAAAACTCAGAAAACTCTTCAAGATGTATACGTATGTAATACGTGCTTTTAGATCCTTACCATAAAAATGTACTTCCCGTCCAACTTCAAATTAAGTTTTTTTTCAAACTACTTCCATAAGTTAAAAGTTTGTATTTATTATTATATAAACAGTGGATCAGTGGAAAGAGTTACATTTGCACTGGCAATTTATTTTTTAAATTCAAATGCCTTTTCTTAATATAGAGTAATTTACATTTTATCTAAACGTAAAATCACATAATTTTACGTAAATATTATTTCTAAAGATTTTTTGTATAAAGTAAACATTTTTTTTTACATTCATTTCGTTTTAATTTGTAATTCTACGGTTTAGTTTCTAATAATATAAACGATGGAGCAAACAAGTTTAAGACGATCGTGCACAAATACTCCTTGCGATATAATAATACAGTTGAAAGGCACGACCTCAGACCGACAGTTATATGAACAAAATATACATATAATATAATATATAAATTAGTCAAATGTGAAATACATATGTGTTGACATACCCTAATTTTAGTAAAAATGCATGGGATATATAAAAGTATTGAATATAAATCCCGATAACGCAAACCATCACTAATCTTATCAAAGATTTAGAGTTGAGTACCTTTTTTATAGTACAAAGTATAAATAAATACTATTATGATAAATACAGCTAAAATATTCTATGGAATATTTTCAATTATTAGAACATATTTATGTAATAAAGTTTACATTCAACATAGAATCATACGTAAAAGTATTAAATATAACTCAAACTAGAAATATTAGTAGTAAAATGCGAGATTGCTCATTTCAAAAAAATGTAAAGTAGCAATATATTTAATATGTTACATTAGTATACCTTTTCTTGTTATAAACATTCATTACGTTATATTTGTTAAATCGTTTTTCATACATACAATAAGTTTATAATCAATCTTTTTAACTGAAAGTATAAACAAGGATACTCCATGTTCTTTTATGGAATCCAATATATTAAAAAAAGCAAACCAAGACCGAAAGATGTTTCACCGTCAAAATTCAAATAGTACTTAAAGTTATAACCACCCATTGATGTGGTATAAAGTATATTTCCTGCTTACACAAGGAAATACTTAATAATTATGTGTTAATGTGTATGTTACCAGAAAAATATGTTATATACAAACTATAAAAGTTTGTTAAATATTTTGAATATTCAGTAAAATGTTTGCATTTCTTTATATAATATTTATTAGAAATAAGTAACTACTATAGTATATTTTTCTTTACATATTATTGTTATTACTGCCGTTACTTGTAGAGTATCATATGATTTTTTTATTAAGAGACATTGAATGATATATGTGTACTGCACTGTTATTTTCCTATTGACAGACAATCTGAGAATCGACATCTATCGTATATAGTTAAATGTTCCACAGTTAAGAATGTAACATTAAAAAAATCTATATTAAAAACTTAAAAAAAAAACGATGTAATTATTCAGTGTTAATATTTTATATTCAAAATGTTAGTTATATATAT
>DWMY01002663.1:0-11401 GCA_018249775.1 Heliconius hecalesia formosus
GTTACAGTCACACCCTTGTGCCGCTGCGCCACGACGGTACGACATAGTATATTATTTTCTATTGTATTCTACGCTTCTATACAATTTACACTAACAAATCCAAAGCCAATATATTCATTAATGCAGCACGGCGATTATATCAATGTCAACTTTAGTATATCTTAGTACTTAGAGCTGTAGCCGTGCGATGCAATAGTGTTGTGTTATAGCAGAGTAGCCAGAGATAACCCAGTGTTAAGTCACTCCGCTCTCCACTTTTTGCTCGAATTCGAAATATTGCATGTTGGATGCCGAGCTTAACACCTTGTTTTTGTGTATTTTAAATCGGATCATTTCCAAATAAATTATAGTAACATGTTTTAAATATAACTTATAGATTCATTTTTTTTATATTTTCTTTAATCTTTTGAGTGTTTATGTAATTAACTAAAATTATATAATATAATTTGAATGAAAATTTGTATTTCTTTGTTAATTAGTAATTGAAAATGTTAGTAGTAAAGAAAAAAGGGAGGCCGGCGTGACATAGCGGCATACCATCTGACCGTAAACGTGACAGTTGTAGTTTTGATTCCCACTCGGGGATGATTTATTTTCACTCTGGTAACAAGACAAACCATGAAGTTAAGTTTCGCCACTCAATATGCAATATTTCGAAATCTGAGTAGTAAGCGGTGGCCGGAGTTACATGGATAATACAGTGTGTTAAAATATGATATTTCGTTATATTACAATCCCGTTTTATATGACCTTAGAAATAATAACTTACTTCAATTACTAAACTGCTATAGTGTAAGTACTATTACTACGATTTCACTACTATGATTCCTGTTTCGATACTCGATTCTAAGAAAGTAAATTCTTAAACAATAATATTTTATGCCCTCCTTTTTATGTCCTCCAAATGGAAGGCTATGCAGAGGGAACTTTGGAATCTGGAGGTTCAGGAGGAAGATACTCTGTTCCCGTTAATCAAACCTCGAGATGTAACGTGGTTGAATTCAACGCCGCTTAATATGTTACCAGTGGAAGAAAAAAGAAAAAAATCAATATTTCACTCACCCGAGTGGGAATGGAACCCATAAACTTCGAGCTTACAGCCTCACGTTTGTGGTCCTGACGCACGACGACGTATATTCTATAATATTATGTATCATTTTATAAGGAATTTATCGTAGTTAGTTTAACTGGATGTATTGACTATAGATGTAATGTCATTGGCAATCATTTATAAAGATACCCCGATTATTACTAGTTAAATGTAGATTTGCATCTATGATTAAATCAAAATAACTAAGAATTGTGTATAATATGACACGTTCAAAGTATCCAAAAGTATATCCCTGGCCGTACTATATGTTACATCGAAATAATTAACAAGATGTAAAATGGCCTGTATATAGTATAGTCTTCTCCTATAGATGTATCTACTATCCAATAAAAAATAATTTTCCAATGCGAGCCAGTAGTATCTAAGATCTGTTCGCTAAACCAAATAAATTCTATATTATTATTATATTAACATATTTATAATATACTATATATAAAATTTATATTATACTTGCTATAGAAATACGACTGTTTGCTCTACTTTTCTCAAAGAAACTCTTTACTTAAGTTACTAACGTAAAATACCAAATTTGATAGCGGCTGTAGTAAATATATAAATTCATGGTACAGTCACTGATATATGTAACTACTTTGCGTGATAACGCTCCAAGAATATATGGAACACTTGTAAGCGGTAAATCTTTAAGCGACTCTATATATATTTTATATGACTAAAATATAGTTAGAAATAGAGCTTTAGGTTTAAGTATAATTTAGGTCATCGTGGCGCAGTGGTAGCGTGTAACCGTAAACACGTTGGTAAAACGTTTGATCTCCTCTCGGGGTAATGATAATATTTAAATTATTTTAATTCGCTCTGGTTGACAAAGCGCTGATTTGAGTATCAAAACTCTATTATTAACGTAATAATATGTGTAATATTTAGAAATGTTACCCCACTGTGGCACAATTGAGTAATAATTGTTTATATACGTTACTTGTGGATTGGATTTTCATTCAATTACATATTTATTTTTATTATTTATATATTTACAGGAGGAAAATGGCAAACGGTAAAGTAGTAACTTATATTTTCTTTATCTACAATATTTGGGAATAAATTTTGAAAAAAGTTATATTTCGTCTCTCAAGTAGACAAAGTCATTATCGAGCTAGGGCCATTATATTTTTGACACAATAAAGTTTTGTTCGTTAGAACTGGAGAGCGACTGGCTCGCGTCCAAACATCCGTTCTGTAATTACGGCTTAATTCAATTATATACAATTTCTTTGGCTTAATCGCAGAAGAAAAATATAGAGCGTAGGAGTCATGATTAAAATATACCAAAAACAATAAAAATATCAGTCGTGTGTTTGTGGATTTTATATTGAAGTAAGTATGAATATTTATGTAGATTCTTATCTGCTACCAGTGCGGGTAAATGACAATTAATTTCCTCGAGTGGAAATCGAACTAGCAACCAGTCCCGTAATCAGTCGCACACTTGTGTCCCTGTGGATATAACAGGAAAATAAAAAAAAATACCAAAAATTTCAGCTTGCTGTTATTTTAAGAAATGAAAGACGGGTTGGATTGAAGTGCATAGCACACTATATTAGATGTTATTATTTTTATATAGCTAATTATATTTAACATGAAACTGTACACCGTACCACCGTAGCGGAGCGTCATAGACTGACATGACGGTCGTGGGTTCAATTCTCACTCAGGGAAATAAATTCTTTTCTTTTTTTGTTCTAGTGCCAAAAAAACCCGTCACCCAAAACGCAAAGTTTTGAAAGTTTAGTGTTGCGTGGGGAACAGAGTCCCTTAACACTAGGTTCCCTCCTACTAGCTACTAGCTCTAGGTTACATGGCACAAATAACAAATAACACACAATTATTTAATATTTCTCTTCAGATACAACAGTCTAACTCTACCTTACAGTTGTTACTTCTTGGACAGTTTGACTCTATCTAGAGATCATAATGTATGTCACTACTACTACTAGGACTATGGAACTAACTTTACGGCTATAAATATACGACGATTTATAACACAGTTTCATTGATTAAATGAATTAAATTACGTTAGTTAATTTATATTTTATTTTCGAACATATCTCGAATATCAGTAAAATTTATTGGATTTAGTTTGGGAATTATGTGTAGTATTTTGATTATTTATTAGAACACACGACCTGTCACTTTTATAGTTAGTTAGTTTTAAAAAAATTTAACACAATTTTGTTGATCAAATAATTTGAATATGTAATTATCACATGATTTGTTTTTTATTGTCGTACGCTTAAATTTATTAGATATGTCAGCTTGAGAAATATGTTTTGTTATAAAAAATAATAATCATAAAAAAAAAATAGAGCCAAGTTAAATCTTAAGTAATGCATCGTCTTGGAATAAAATTCAAGCTCTTCAAAACTTCGAAGGGATGCCATTATTTTTTGTAAATATATTTTTATTATTAATCATTAATGAGTTCGAGTCCCCCGCGGTGGAATGAATTATCTTCATTTCCTCATTTTGGTAACAAGACAAAGCGCGGTGTTGAGTTCTGACACTCAACCAACGGATCTCTGCTATTGGTAGCAGAAACTGAAAGAAACAGCCTAGTTGATGTAACCATCACCCACGTTTGGATTATTTTAACTATGTTACATACAACTTATTTTACTTAGCATAAGTTTAGCTTATAAGTTAAAATATACTTTAGGTATTAGTATTCGTGGCGTCTGAAGTTTAGTTTACTTAGCTACAGCGCTGTGTATGCAAATTAACCAACTATCGACATCTCTATGTAAAATGAACCAGAGAATAGTCAGAAAATATTATCTTTTAGAGTAAAAGAGGCAGAGTGAGACTTCGGTTTACCTCCGAGTGCACAATATCGATAATATTGGAGGAAGGTCACGTAAACAGAAGAAGGATCACCCGGAAGGCATGTATGATGAGGTTAACACGCTGTTGGTGACGTGTATGTCTGTAAGACCGGGTGATTTGAAAAAATCTTATAACTTTTTGATCCGAAAGAGTTATACAGAGACTATAACGTTTGGTGTTACTTGCTCTATGACAGTGTTGCCAGGAAAGACGTGCATTTAAAAAAATTCAACTAATTTTAAAATGAATTTCACCAAAACTATGTTTATTTTTAAATTAATATTACTTATTTAAAATATTAAGAAACTAAAGTAGATACTCGTATGTTAAATTGTTAGACAAGTGTGATAGGTGTTAATTGAAACATTTTATCAGTAATTTTTACGCCATCGTGACGCAACTGCACTGAGCCTGACTGAAAACAACGGTGGTATAAATTGATTGTTTTCCATGCTCTGGTAAAAAGGCGAACCCCATTCAATACTCAATGCCTCGAAAATTGAGCAAAAAGTGGGGAACGGAGTATTTTACGATTAGATTCCCTCTGCCTACCCTTCTATATGCGGGTTACTGCGTGAAGCTACAATAAAGTTAGGTAAATCATGGACGCGGTCATAAAATCACCTTATGTCGCTTTTCAATCATACCTACATATATCATTAATTTACAAAAAAACATTTATAAAAGTCAGAAATAAATTTCAAAGGACGGTAGCAATATTTCAACAAGTTAATTTAATGCATGCTCTATCCTAAATTTGCCAAAAGAGAATAACTCATGATAAGACAGACGTGACTAATTTTATTTAAAATGGTTTCCATGAATCCAAATCATAAATCAAGTGTGGAATCCCAAATTCTACATATTAATGCTTTTAAAAAGTAAACGTCGAGTTCGTCATCGCACGGGCACAAGCGTACGACTGTAAGCGCTATGGTTGTGGTTGTGGGTTCGTTTACCACTACTTGGAATGACGTATTTAATATTTCTATTTCCTAGTAACGAGGCAAAGCGTGGCGTTGGGTTTTGCCATTCAACACGCAATGCTTTAAGAATTCTGCGGATAGTGACACTAGAATTAGTGTTATAATATACTAATATTTTTATGCGGAACATCCAGTTCTAGTTGGGTGTAACCGCTGATAATTACATAATAGCTTACGTCAGTACCCCGCACACAGTAGGGTAGATGTAACTTAGTGTTGTAAGACATAATATCTGTTCATAATCTCTATATATAATAAAAGGATAAAAAAGTCAATTCTGTACATGAAAGATATAAAAAAAATAAAATAAAAACCGACCAACGATTAATATATCGATTCTAGCTTTAAAAATCACTTCTGTCTGTTTGTTTGTTCGTCAATCACGCAAAAACTACTCAACAGAAATGGATGCATTTACGGTGATAGCCTAGAGTCTGGAGGTACATTTTTTTGGGTTTGATCCCGGATTTCATTATACGAGTAGTTTCCTTAAAAAAAACGAAAATACAAATTACTTGAAATATCAATAATTACTGAATGGATATGAATGAGTTTTTGCATGGTAAAACCTAATGCAACTTATAGGATACTTTTTATCATGGAGTATAAAGCAAATTTTAGTAGGGAAAATTAAAATCTGAGATATAATAATTACGTCGAATATACGCAAGGAAGGATGAATTATATAAATTTAATTAAAATTATGAATTAATCAATCACTTACCTCTTTTTTTAAGTGTTATATATTATTATTGTATTGGTACCTATGCACGTTACATTCATTTATAGTAAATAGATTAACTTTCTCAAGAGCGTATTTAAAAAATACATGAAATAATCATGGTAAGAAAGTATCAAATATATTTTATGAATTAAACTTCATTTTACACTCAAAACAAATAAATTGTATGCAAATTTATTAATACGATCGCGGCTTCACTCGTTACGTTCCTGTTGTAATATATAATGTATATTTGCAAAGCGGTTAAGATTTTTAATGTGAAAATTATTAAAAACTTTAGTTGTATGTTCGTATATTAGAATATTCAATAGAATGTTTGAAAAAAAAAACAAAAAAGCAACTTATCGATACTTAAAATAATATTGTAACTCATCATTTTCTGTACATGGATGATGACATGAGAGAAGAGAATTAACAATGTAACTTGGCCGGTTTGTCTGTTTGTTTGTGTGTTTCTTCACTAATTTCAGAAACGGCTTAACCGATTTAAGTGTACTTTTGTATTTTAGCAAATTTCCGTAACATTTATTCCGTGAACAGATCGCTTATATATATTATATATTCGCTTCTAATCTAACTATTAAGCCAGAACTACAATTAATAATGCAGGAATACCTAAGCTATATTAATGCATATATTATGATGTGCTAAGCTTTATTAACAATTACAAATTGTATACTATTCCGTTAGATATGTATAATCTATGAGTGCGTACTACATATGTATATGTGGTGTTTAATCGAGAAGTACTAGATGATTATCCCATTTTCACCTCCCCACTGTAGTAGACAAAGAGTGGCGTTGAGTTGTGGCACTTATCACATAGTAACTCGAAAATAAGGTGAAAAGTGGAGAATGAAGTCTCTTAACACTAAATTCTTTGTGTGTACATTACTATTTACAAACAAACGTGAAGTGTCATATTTTCGATACAATCTATTTCCAAAATATTTACTATTATTTATCTTCTATTTACAACTTCTTTTTATAAAATTTTTTCACTAGCCAGAGAGAACAAAACAAATTCTGTATCTTCATCCACTGTCATCAACTTCTTCATTCATGTCCTTGGTGGTCTGCATGTCCGACCTTCTTTCAAGTATTATCGATACTGTGTTCTCGAAGGTCAACCGAGGTCTCCTTTTCATCCATTCACTCTTGCTTCATAAATCTTACTTTTTAGAAAACATATAAAAGTTTGAACGTAGCGCAATTTGAACCCGCATCTCTTGGAAACCGTCCAAGCGCGCTGACCACTAAGCTATACGTTCTCATCAAGCTACGTCGAAGTTCTTATACGTTTGTTACAACTTATTTATGTTGTTAGCATCTCTGTAGGAAGATTTTTATAAGTTCCCGATAACCAAAGAACTTTTTAATTTTTTTTTAATTATACCCAATAATAATATTTCCCATTTTCGACAACACAAATTCTTATAGCACTGAAGTAATAAAATAAGCTGATGTAAAGAATTTATATCTCAACGGTGCTTAATAGCTGTAGGACACTCAAACGCCCTCGAGAGGAGAATCTTCATAATTTTCTGTGTGAAATTCAAAGAGCTTTGCAAGTGGAGCTTTATTCTTGACACTCCTTTGATATTCACAATTAAACTTGGATATTTTACTAGCTTATAATAAATAAATAGATTTTTCGTAGAATTAATTTTAATGTGTTATTATATTCCACCAGGCGCAGCTCTTGTGGGTTAACACAGTGGTTATGGGTTCGATTTTTAATCAGTGCATTAAATTATTTTCATTTATAATATATTTAGCTTATTTATTCTCGTCGAGGGTTAGGCACAGTGCAACTCCGTATGATCTCTGGTTAAGGGAATGATTAGTTTAAAGATTATCCTTAAGCAGCCTTATCCTTTTCTCCGCATAGCGGTACGGACTACGTACGGACGGAATTATATTTATTGCAGCGTTAAATTTCGCCACTGAAAACGTAATGCATCCAGAATTCGGCGGAAAGTGGTTAACGGAAGTGTCATTAAAGTGTCTTAAATCTAGGATCGCAGGTTCCCTCTAAAAATGAAATAAAAGAATGTTTATTTAATCGCCTATTAAGAAAAAGCCGTACGCTTTGAGTTCTACCACATAATAAGTAACCTCTTCAATATTTTAATTACAAATACTTACGACACTCTTAATTAAATTTGATTTGTTTCTCAATCTTGCCAAATATATTACTTACCTGAAAAGAAAAAACGTGAAATTAATCATCGATATAAATTAACTTATATTAATGGGAATGAAATGTGCTAGCATTAAGTTTCCAGGTCCCCTCTGCCTATTCTGATAAGTGCAGGATGCAGCGTGAAGCTTAAGTAAAAAAAAGAATATCATATATAGCTTATTTAAAATCGATTTTTGTTTTCTTATTATTTCCAAGATTTGTAAATCAATATTTTTAAAATATTACACTACACAAAATGCCTACTATTATAGCTATATAGAGAATAAAAAATACAAGCGCAGATTCAACAATCGGGCTGTATTTGTCAATTTTCTTCAAGAATCCTATTTTTTTCAAAAAATCACTATTTCTCAAATATCTACCGAGCTACTGAAAATCGGCCAACATATCGGTATCAAGAAATTGAGGCCAGTCGTGGCGTAGGGCACAAAATGTGACTGTAAAACTGGTAGTGGGTTCGACCCCCACTCGAGGAAATAAAATATTTATTTACATTCCGGTCGTGGCGCAGCGGCACGAGGTGTGACTGCAAAACCGACTGGTTGTGGGTTCGATCCCCACTCGAGGAGATGAAATATTTACTTAAATTTATATTTCCATTTCTTCGCTCTGGTGTCGAGGTTAAGCACGGCGTTGAGTTCTGCCACTCAACACGCAATGCCTCCAGAATTCGGCAGAAAGTGGGGAACGGAGTGACTTAACACTAGGTTCCCTCTGCCTACCCTGCCGTGTGCGGGATAAAGCGTGAAGCTTAGATAGCTGTGTGGTTGCTGTTATAGGAGTGAGCTTAATTAAGTAAACCGAGCGGAAAACTATCATGAATAAGTAATCTTTTGGTTCATTAGCAACGTTCTAAAGTATGGCGTCTAGTGTCTAGACGCAAGATGTAGGTAGAGCTCTTAGAAGCAAATGGTTTTAGTAGTTAAGAATACTATTTGAAATATAACTGTAAAATCTGTTTAAGATATAGCAGCACAGTGCGGTCTCACTCGCGACGATTGTGTCGCGAGTGTGAGTTCGATTCCCAAACGGGGGATTACATTATTTTCATTTATATATCTGGAACAAGACAAAGTGTGGCTTTGAGTTTCACCATTCAACGAGCAATGCCTCAAAAATTAAACGGCGCGTGGGGAACGAAGAGTTTTAATACTAGATTTCCTTTGCCTACTCTGATATACGCGTGAAAGATTTGAAAACAGATAGACGATAATGCATATTATATATATATTCGAATAATTGGAATTCTAATCAATTTGAAACTGTCAGAAACAGCAAAATTAAACAAGAGTGCTCGAAAATAAAATAAAATAATGGTAGCATAAAACACGTTCATCAAACTACACGTTGTTCGTAAATCTTTTTGTATACAAAGTATATTTTTAACTAGTGATAGCTGTTCCACTAACTTTTTAACGACAAGTTTAAATATTTTTATGAATATAATTAAGTAACTTTAGTTAAGTAAATATATTTAGTTTAGTAAATGTAATATATAACATTGTGTATATTCCTAAAGAATAAAAGTAATAGAGGCAATCGTGGCGCAGCGATATAGACTGTTGTGGGTTCTATTCCCACTGGGGAAAATGAATTGTTTTCATTTCCTCGCTTTCGACGCCCATTTTTTCCAAAATCGATGGAAAGTGGGTGACGGAGTGTCTTAACACTTGGTTCCCTCTGCTTACTCTATTGCAAACGGGTACTTATTTATAATTTTTTTTATAGGACTTTCAGAATACTATCAATGTTTTTTTGTGAAATCCTCAAAGACATGCTAGACATGCATGATATTTATTACAGATCAACAACATACGATGGTTGTGAATTTAAATTTAATACTGAATATGAACTTTAAGTAAGTAAGTAAAAAGTGTAAATCATGTTGCATTTGACAAAAATTTAATTGTATATGTGGTAATTATGGGTTCTATCCCAGCTAGAGGTAATGCTCATATTTAGCATTGTAAAACATAATGTCTATAGTATAGGGAATTGATACTCTCTGCTTATTTATTTAATAATGTATAAAGTAAAAAAAAACTGGACAAGCGCGAGTCGGGCAGCCCAATGGTTCCCTAGAAAAATTGGAGGTCTTCAGCTTTTTCTGAAATTTAGGCTTAGCTTAGCCAGAGCCCTTTCATCTGATATCAAATTTTGCCCCCTTTTTAAGGCTTATTATTTTTAGGACTAAGCTAGTACTGTCTGTAGATGCTAGGTGCCAAATTTCAGAATGCCAGGTTAATCAGAAGTACCCTATTCATTTTGATACTTTTATAGCTTCGAAATATATAAAGGGATATTTGCTATATAAACGGCCTTATATTTTTTTTAAGTAAATGTAGACATACGTTTATTTCCGGAAATCATGAGGCCGCAGATCTAGGTATATGGTTTAAATTTTAACTCCAAATCCCCAAGCGTTCCTGAGATAAAGAAAGTCTCTTGAAAAATAGACAGACAGACAGACAGACGTACAACAAAGTGATCTTATAAGGGTTCCTTTTTAGCCTTAAATGGTACGAAACCCTATAAAGCTGTATTAATAGCATATATGAGAAAGTTTTGCAGAAAAAGTTACAATTTTTTACACAAGTTTTCACAGTAGCTTTAAAGCTTTAAAGGTTTACAACTTTTTTTATATCTTGGCAACGTTAACGTTGTAAAGAAAAAGAGAAATACTTAAATTTGAGGGTGTGTGGCGCAGTAGAATTGCGTTTTACTGTAAACGTTGGATTCTCTGACTTGGACTGTTTATTTTGGATTCTCACTGGGGGAAGAGAGAAATCCAACCGCAATAATTTTCATTTTCTTGCTTTGGTAACAAGACACAGCGGGGCATCGAATTTTGCAAGACAACACGCAATATCTCGAAATTAGACAAAAAAAAAACGAAACGATGAATGCAAACTGTGGAACGGAGTGTTTAAGCACTAAATCAAAGGGATCTTAGTGCTTAGAAACATTGACATTATCTTTCTTGCTAGCATATCTAAGTTCGGAAAACAGCGTCAAGCTAAAAATATATATTTTTTCATTTCACATGTGGATGTATTCAACCATTGACATATTATCTTTAATTGTAGAATCTTCCTACATGTTCAAGAATCCTGCATGTAATTAAAAAGTAATTTATAAAAGTTATTAAAATAATACCAGTAAGTTCGAGTAATTCATTGTTGAGTGTCTGAACTTAACTTAGTTGACTGAAATATCTGCATGGTCTAGCAGGGTAGCTAGAATCAACTTTTAGCAAAGTTGAAGAATTTGAATACTATATTCAAATTCTCCAATTTCGTCACTTTCCACCCGATTTTTGAGGTATTACATGTTGAGTGGCGCCTACTATATACTCAAAGCTGCGCTCGGTTTCCTTACCATTGCGAGGAAATGATATATCTGAGTGGAAATCGAACCCACAGCTGACTCATTTACAGTCAAAATCTGTGCCACGACGGCCTCAATATATTGTACTAACAAAATTAAAGTAAACATTAAACGTGCAGCTCCAGTATAAT
>DWMY01002664.1:0-11400 GCA_018249775.1 Heliconius hecalesia formosus
TCTACTTTTTTTAGGGTCATAATTCAATGTTAGAAGCCATTGTCATTTATTGTGACATACTACTGACTTTGATTTTGATGGTTTGTAGCATTCAAATGAAGTCGAGGCATTGAATAAAAATTTGCCACTCAATACAGAATGTCTAAAACATGACTGGGACACAGAGAATAATGTGTCTTTGATACTAGGGACTCTACATACACTGCTCATGCAAAATACCACTTTTATTAATTGAAGTAATATAAATTACAGAACAATAATTACTAATAATACAGCCATGTAATTTAATAAGAAACTACTAATGTTTGTAAACAAACTCTATTTGACAAATAACACCTAGAAAGTTTTCATACTTATAGTAAATAAAAATTAACATGTATACTTACAGCAGTAGGTAATGCAACCATAAATACTAAAGCATATAATCCAAGCACCCATACACTATTCTCTTTTTCAACAATCCAACTAGGAAGAGCAATACCAAAACTCATAGCACCTGGACCATCAGGGTTTCCATATTTCTCCCAATTTCTTCTAGCTTCATCATCAGTGAGAGCCTATAAAAATTGATGTATTCATATTTTTTCTATTCTACTTGATCACTATATTATAAAAAGGAATAAAATAAATAATTCTTATAAAATTGTCAGTATAATAGAACAATAAAACCCTCTTAACATGATTTCACGCAAATACTTTTTCATGTCAACTGTAGCAAATATTTTGTAACACACATTTTGTTTTATATCCCACATACACACCACAAAGTAATGCATGCTTCCATAAAGTAATAGAAAACCCTGTACACAATAGCCGTGCATTATTTGATTCTGAGTATTCATATATTTGAATATCACATTAAACTGAAAATATCACTGTATCCCGCACACAACAGGATAAGCAGAGGAAACCTATTGTTAAGACACTCTGTTACTCATTTTACACTGAATAATGGAGGCATTGCTTGTTGCATGGTGGAACTCAATGCACCGCTTCGCCTCGACACCAGAGTAAAGAGATGAAAATATTAAGTGGGAACCAGATCCACAACCTGTCGCATTTAAAGTCACAATGTTAAAGTTACAGTTTGGTAAATAATATTTTTAGCAGTATATTTAAGACCAGTAATCTACAAGAAATAACATAACATTTTCAGTGCATCTTATAAATTGTTCATAAGTCTATACTTGTGAAATAACTTTTTAAGGCAAATGTAATATGTTCTAATTTAATATGGTATATTTATAAAATAAGAACATTCAATTTAATTTTACTATCACATAACATACACTTTTTTTGTTTAAGATGTGTCTTGGTTGGGTCCCTGTAAAATTGTCATAGGACCACTTCATAACAATTAATTTTAATGTTATGCAGTACCAACTTCATAACATTTTATATTCTGATCTGTTCTGATAAATAATGAAAAACTTACTTGATATGCCTTTGTGAGTTTCATAAAGGCTTTTTCATCTCCTGTCTCCTTGTCAGGATGCAAGATTAAAGATTGTTTACGATAAGACTTTTTAATTTCTGCTTGAGTTGCACCAGGTGGCAAGCCTAATATATCATAAGGATCGAAATTTGACATTTCATAATCAAATTGAGATACTTTAACAGCAAGGAATGCAAATAATAGCCATCCTGATATTATTGCTAGCATAACAAAAAAGTTTTTTACTTTTTTGTATGGTTCTGATTGTTCTATAATAATTTGTTTTTGTTTGCAATTTGGACATTGACATAGTTCTGCTTGTTTCGCTGGATCTGAAAGGATTTATTTCATATACATTATAATAAGTTGCTCGAATTGGTTACAAAATAAACTTTATCAACGTGTTGTGTTCCATATACGTCAAATTAGAAATAGGTACCGTACCGTGACATTAATTCGTTCATCGATAACTTATAATTTTAAATTAATTTACAATTTCAAACACTTAATATACATATAAAGTTTGTCCCCTTTAATAAATCGTTTAATGATTCTTATAAAGAAATAAAAAAATTACCTTCTTTCCGTTTTCTTGGCCAATAATAAAATGTCGCCGGTACTAATACAAGAGCAAGAAACGATAATACAAAATAAAAATAAGTAGCTCCACTCTCATCATATTCAAATTTTTGTCCTCCCATTATGAATACTTATCATTATTCAATTTAAAAAGAAGAAAATCATTACCGCGCTATATGAACAACGAATAGCCTGACGTGTCTTTCACAATTCACAAATCACAATTTCGTAGGGATTTCGTTTAAGGCCATAGATTAAATTAACACGAACATAAAATACGGCGCGAATTCGTAAACGCAAATTATATTCTTAAATAGTTATAATATGTACTACTAAATAATTTAAGAATTT
The DNA here is from genome assembly GCA_018249775.1 of Heliconius hecalesia formosus. Classification (NCBI taxonomy): domain Eukaryota; kingdom Metazoa; phylum Arthropoda; class Insecta; order Lepidoptera; family Nymphalidae; genus Heliconius; species Heliconius hecalesia. The sequence goes on from DWMY01002664.1 coordinate 2,366, forward strand.
ACAAGCATAATTAAATTTTTAATATCATAATTATAATGACCTTAATCATTTAAGTTTTATTTTGACTATGTAACATTGTAATCATTAATGAATAAGTTAATAAATTTAGGCCCCAATAATTTATTCTTTACGTACAGTATATTAATAATCATCATACCAATTAAAGTGCAACATTCTAATCAGATTTTCTTCAGACACTAAATTGTACATTGAGTTGAGTGTTGACAATTTATTATTTAACATTTGACACTTACCGTTTTATATGACAGTAAGTCAATATGAGAAAATAAAAAAATATCATTGAAATAAATTTAAGGTAATTTTTTTGTGTTTGCCAAGCTTGTAACAATGTTAATTTATATTATCCAAATTATTAATACTAAATTATTGGTTCACTTGTCTCTCACATTTGTGGTGGTGGACTAAAAGACCTTAGTGATAAATTACTACGTTCTCCAAATACCGAATTATTGTTTCGTTTCTATGTATTTAATTTACTATTTTATTATTGTTCTAGATGGCTACTAAAACAATTGCTAGTGCGACGGTTCGCGCTGTCAAAAAACGTATATTACCTTCAAGAGCTGCATTGATATTGACCCCTTCAGCTGTAAATAAGGTTAAAGAAATAATGTCCAAAGAAGAAGCTAAAGGCTTCATCGGACTAAAAGTAGGTGTCCGACAACGGGGTTGTAATGGTTTGTCTTATACATTGGACTATGCTTCTGCAAAAGGAAAACTTGATGAAGAAGTGAAACAAGATGGTGTGACCATAATCATTGATAAGAAAGCACAATTAACTTTATTAGGTAAATTCAATTCTATATTCTACAGCATCATCTTTTATTATTATTTTAAAATAAATTGTATTATGTAATCAGTTGTTAGTAACTCATCAGTAACTAAATAGAGTTTATTATAAATATTAAAAATATCATATTACAGGTACTGAAATGGACTATGTTGAAGACAAACTTTCAGCAGAATTTGTCTTTAATAACCCTAATATCAAAGGTACTTGTGGATGTGGAGAATCATTTAGTATATAAATAATGAAGAAATTAATGGATCTCTGTAGTCTTACCCATCATCTTATATTAAATCTTAGTGCACTATAGCAGTAGCTGCTTTCACTGTTGCGAAACTCTTGTAGATATAGAGAAAATATATATTTTTTTAATTTTAAAGAAAATATTGTATATAATATAAATCTTGAGTGTTTTAGTAAATTGATTGTATATAGACAATAGTAGTAAAATATCTAGTAATAAGCTGTTTCAACATAATATATTTTATTTAATAAACAATATTATGCTGTAAATGTATATTTTTTGCTAAGAGTTATATTTTCTTGTCACTACAGGCAAAAGCCTTTTGCTAATAAATAGGTTTAACACAAATTGGAGTAATAATTTGTTTCTTATTGTATAATAACATACATTTTTATAAGCTTTTATTATAATAGAAGCATCAAAGGTAAAACAATTATGATAGTTGATTAATTGATACCAATCTTTTTCATTATTATTTGAATAGAATGCAGAGAAAATGCTTTTAAGATGTTCATTAATAAACTCTTTATGTATTATTATTTTAATTCATGATACACATGTAATTACTTTATTTGAAAAAATACTTTTATATCCATTCTCACTTTTATGTCCATTTGTTGAGTAGGGCTATCCTGATAATTATTTAATGTACCTACAGTAAAAACTTAAAGTTAAACTTTGCACTTAGGGTGTCATTAGTCATATATAACTACATACTCCATAATTATTCCCATTTAATAACAAAGAGGGAAGCTTACATAAAAGTTACAATATTATAAGACCTTATTTATGAATAAAATATCTTTATCTATATTATAATTGTGTAACACATATAAAACTATTATATATTTGTATATGTGTCATTTGCAATAACCTCTATAAAATTACATAACATACCCGAAAGAAATATACAGTACCTACCTACAGCTATGGATCTATCTCTATCGCAGTCTATTCCAAATAACATACAGTAGAAAAAACCCGACAAGAGCGAGTCGGGAGTTCGAATCATTGTGAAAGGCTAGACTGACACTTTAGCTTTGCATAGAGATGTTTCCTCGCTGTGCGTTCACTAAAAACTGTTTGACCTGGTACAAGGTTACTATATTGGGTGGCACAGCAATAACGCTAAGAATATTACTTATACTACATACCACTTTCAGTTACATCTGGTGAAAGATCCTTTTCAAAATAAAAAATTATAAAATCTATTTAAGATCAACCATGCTCCAGCAATGATTAAGTAATTTATCTAAAGATTCAAGTGAACATGGATTTTTAGACAGCTTGGATACAAGAACTTTGATAGATGTGATGATTCTTCACGCGTCGAAGACAATTACAAGTTTCGTAAAAAAATATTGGGGCAATAAGTAATAGGTTAGGCGGTTGGTCGTGATGAATGATCATGAAGTCTACTGAGTGTTCAGCAGGACCGCAGGCAGTAGGAAGTAGCTTCTTCATTTCTCCTTCACAGAGGCATGACTACAAAGCAGCGTGCCCTGGGAATCTCTGACGCAATGACATTTTGCGATGTCTTTGCGATTATCGAGTAAGACTCTGTATAACAGAAGGTGTTGGGGATTGGGGAATTTTAAAATAATACATACTATAACAAAATAGAAAAAAGTAATTTGCTAACACACACCATGAACAGAGATTTTGCTTATTAAATTCGCAGCCGTCGTCGTCATAGGACGATTATCGCACTGCACCTTCGACTGCGAGTTCGGAGGGAGAAATATGAGATTCGGATAGGCCAGCTTTAAGAGTACGTGCGCACCGAAATTCCACCATCGGAAGGCTTGGAACCAAGAGTTTAGCAGATACTCAACAAGGCTCCCGCTACTGGTGGTAAAGCGCACATGGCACATGACTTAAATGAGAAAGAGAATTGAATAAGAGTGTTATGCTTGCGTACTATAGGGCAATAGAGTAAATAGAAACTAGCCTAACTGCATATCGTTCAAGGTTACTGTCTATGTTTCAGGAGCTTAAATCCTGTGACCGTTACTGCACAGCAACTGTCCGACAGAGAGCGGATCATGGCCAGGGTGACTATCATTGTGCCGATAGTAGTTTCGGGTTCAGAAGGCAGTTTTCAACAGTTTTTTTTTTAAAAACTATTTTCTGCATCCGGTTCTTGATCCGACAGTTAAGCGATTGCCTCTTAAGATGTGGCGTGGTTTGGTCGAGACTTTTCGCTATTAAACCGTTAACTGACACCACTATCGGCACAATGATAGTCGCATTGATACATGGCGGTAATCTCATGGGATAGGTCAAATATTTAGATAATTTTTCTTTTTCCGTCACGAGATTGTCAACATGTGGACGGCGCGTATTGTGAGGAGGTTCCTCTCTCTGGAGCCCTAGCCACCGATAGTTTGGACGCTTGTCCCACTGTCGAAAGAGTGTTTTTTTAAATATTTTTTTATGTATTTTTTACATCAATTTATAATTAAAAATGTAAAATTTATTCCTTTTGTATAATAAAAGTATATATACTAGTAGATTATACTAGCCCAGTATTCATCTAAATTAATACTTTGTGTATGTGTTGTTTTCTTTACATGTGGTGGCATAATTAATAACACTTTCTGTGTTCTTTAAATCGTTAATCTAGTCTCTTAAGTTTTATTTCATCTATATTTAACTAACTAATCTCCATCGTGCCTTTTTAATTCTACGTCATATTGGTGAATTAAATTGTGCTCTACTGGCACGCCTAAAAGCTATCAAATTAAAAACAGCAACTATTAAAATTCCAGTTCGTGTCAAGTTGACATTTGACATTTAGTTTTCAACAAATCGCGGAATCACAAATCATAACAAAACATTACTTAATTCAATTCAAAAACTATAAAATATACTATTATACTTGTAATAATAACACTAATAAATCTGTACAATGACAACAGAAAATTATGGATTTTTATGTGAAATATCTCCTCTTTTTCGGCCTTACGTTCTAAATATATATCATGACTTAAAATTGGGTATGTAAATAATTTAGAAATAATGAAATATTAACTCTTAAAGTGATTTGATAAAAATGTTCGTTTTATTATTATAGGTCTTTGTAAGACAAAAGTGGATTTAGAAAGAGTAGGAGGAAGTGCTAACAGCTTAGAGAATCAATTTCGATTAGTGCTACCATATTGTTCCAAAAAATTGAAATGGGACGTAATATTCGATCCTTCAACCCCTTGGTTTGCACCAGACTTTAGATTTGACGATGAAAGTTTTTTAATTAATGCTGATGAAGAATTTCTAGCTAATGGTGTTCCTAGTCTTACCAACTGGGATGCAAATGATCCAAAATCACTGAGTGATGTAATTTCACAACTAATCAATATGTACAAAATTCATCAAGTAAGTAATGAGATTAACAGAAAATTTACTTTATAAATATATACTTAGTGTTGGTTACATTTCAACATTATTTTGCAGGTCAAAAAATTAAATGAAGATGAAGGTTCTCGTGCATCTTTTGAATATAGTGCCTTATTAGGAAATGCTCTTACAACTGAACAAGACGTTGAAGTGTGGGTTGGAGGGCATATTGTTGAATTTCTAATTAAACTAAAAGTTGATACATCCAGACTACCTGAATTATATAATGACAGGTAATTAATGTACTTTCTTACATATCTTTGTTAAATATTTTTTTAAACATTTTTATGATTAATTATGGTAACATACATGTGGAACTACTAGTCAATATTTTATTAATGTTATTATTTTCAGATTAGATCTTAATCCAGGCATTGACACAGCTCTTCTTCTTGTTAGATATCCAAACTCTACTAATGCAGAATTGATTCTATCACCATTCCTAACAAGAGTCTTGGGAAACATTACCTTACCTATGTAAGTTTTATAGTAAAAGAATTTCTCAGTAATTATTATAAATCATACTTTTTTTAGTTTCATGCTGTATCGCAGAATACAGCATGAAACTAAAAACGTAGCTACATAACAGGGTAGGCAAAGAGAACCTGGTAACTTAGTGTTAAGACACTCCATTGCCCACCTTCCACTGAATTCTACAGACATTGTGAGTGCTGGAACTCACAATGTACTTTGCATTAACACCAGAGCAATGAAGCAAATACATTAAATATTTCATTTTCTGAGTGTGAATCGAATACAAGCTTATATAGTGTTTCTAGTGCCACAAATGTGTAACTGTAAACAGCAAGCAAGCTTGCTGTACATTTTACAGTCCCACACTTGTACCAATGTGCCTCAACTGGCCTATAATATATCAGTCAATGCTTATTCTCAATTCTAATATATGATATTATTTTTAATAAAGGATGCATCAATCAGGAGTCTTAATGGATTATGTACCAATGGTAACAGAAATTTTAAATAACAAGGTTTGTCATTTATTTTTTGGAAACTTAAACTTAATTTGCATTTACAAATGACACAATCAAAACTTTTCTTATTTAACAATATATTGAATTTCATTACAGATCCATGATCTTGTCAATAATGACAAATTGAAGCGTGAATTATTAGCTCAACTTATTGTAAAATATGAAGGAGCCATATTAGAACATGATGCAAGCAGTGCTGCGCTATTATTTGAAATGAATGATTTTCATTGGATTTTACAAATTGACATAGGTTAACATTTTCATATTTTTTATTAATTTTATATTTAACACATCATATACATGCTAACGTATGTATGTAAAGAAATTCATTAAATTTGCATGTTGGTTGTGGGTCCAATCCCAACTCAAGGAGATTAAATATTTACATCAATTTATATTTCCATTTTTTCGCTCTGATGTTAAGGCAAAAGCACGGCGTTGAGTTTTGCCACTCAACACGCAATGCCTCCAGAATTCGGCAGAAAGTGGAGAATGGAGTGTCTTAATACTAGGTGCCCTCTGCCTACCCTGATGTGTGCGGGATACAGCATGAAGCTGGTAAAAAATAATTACGCAATTGTGACTATATATAATTGATACTTAGGTATGTAAACTTCCGTTCTCCTTCCTCAGGTGCTAATTTCCCAGAAAAACCTCCTGTATTAACTCTGCGCTCTGTGTACCACTGCTCAAAAGGAAAACCCAAATATAAGATTCTTCCAAGTTGTCCTTATAACAATTTCGAAGGCTACATAGAACAACAAGTCGAAATTTTTAAAAATGAGTGTAAAGGAGCAACACAAAGTCATCAAGTTTTAAGTATAGAATAAGATTAATTTGTATATTCAATAAATATAAGACCTCATAATACAGAATGTCTTTATATTGACTACTTTAAGTAAAAACATAATCTTAACTACTTTATAAAAACCTAAAGTGAAAAAGTGATCATAAAATTATTGTTGACACCATTCATTCAAAATACCATTTGTTATATCAAAAACAAATAAGAGACACTATCTTTCAAAGCGGCGACGTCATTAATGGTAAAACATAATTAATATTAAAACAACAATTTAAACAATTACATTTTATTATTAGGATAGGAAATGATGAAATAAAGATAATGATAAGGGAGCAGATCTTTGACACATTCACTTTTGAGTTTTTGTATATCTATTGTATATGCAAACATATTTGACATATATTTTTTATATTAGGAAATACTCTCTATCTTAAGTTTTTTTACTAAAATAACCAAAACATTGCAATTGCTTCATTCAATATCATAATTGTTTTAATGGTAACAGATATATTTTTATAATACTACTAAGTACAACTCTAATGCAAAATAAAATAATAAAAATCACAAAGAGTTACTGCAGTGACAATTGGTGTCGACAGAAGTACCCCACATTATAGTTTAGTAATTTTTTTGATCATTTTTAACTTGATGAACTCATCCAAATAAATTTATCTAAAATTTCTAGAGGAAAAATATGCTATGTTAAAATGATCTAATTAGTCAATTCATTATTCTTCTTTTCTCCAATAAATTCATAACGGTATCTCATGTACACAACCTTCATTCTATCCCAAATATTTTCAAAAGAATCCATTGCTGGCCTGACGTCAAGTAAAGCAAATTCAAATTTATTATCAACTTCACCTCCATCATAATAATCAATTATATAGCGTACATCTTTACCACATCTGTCTACTATCCAGTCATGACGATCAAATGGTAGCTCATACCTAAAATACAATAGTAAGTTACATAGTTTTGTTGTATAATTTTTACTAAAACTAAATTTACAACTAATTTGGGAAAAATATTAACAAAAAAAAGTTTTTTATAGGCCAAAAGATTAGAAGTAAGAAAGTACAATCTATTTATGAAAATAAAAAATTAAAGCCAGTCATGGCACAGGGGCACAAGGACTGTAAAATCGACTGGTTGTGGGTTTGATCCCCACTCGAGGAAATGAAATATTTATTTTCATTTCTTTGCTCTGGTGTCAGGCAAAGTGTGGTGTTGAGTTCCACCACTCAACATGCAATGCTCCAAAATTTAGTACAAAGTGGGGAATGGAGTGTCTTAACACTAAGTTTCTTCTGCCTACCGTGCTGTGTGCAAGATACAGCGCATAGTGGATTTTTTTATTTATTAATTAATAATGACATACCCCAGCAATGAACGAAATCTTGCTCTAGGGCTATAATCTGTAGCTTTTCCTCCAAAACTTTTCAGCCTTGGATGTCCACATTCCTTAGCATGCAAGGCTTCCCATTTAAGAACTTCTTGCCATGCCTGTAAAAATGTTGTGACACATGAATTTTCAAATATGGTAGAAAATAAAATGAAAATAGTAAACTTCATACTTGTTCATTATTAGCATTGTGAATTTTAATAATATCTTCCATATCTTTTTGTTTAATATCATCATCCTTCCATCTCCAGCCCTTGCGAAGCATTGCATTCCAGAACATTTGCTGACTTGGATACACCCAAAATTCTGTAGAACCATCAGGCATGGCACGCGGAATAGTAGATACTTGGCGGTTTGTTGGAAGTGAAAACGGTTGATCAGGAGCCGGTTGTTGATTTGCTGGAGGCATCTAATATTAACCATTAATTAATTATCTGTAGTGACATGGTTTAAGATATGGTTAAAATAAAGACTATGTTTGCAATTTAATGATGTAAATTTAATAACAAAATTGAGACAAGAAAAAGGTTTAGTTATATTTAACTTACCATGTTATAAGGATTAATATTGTTGTCATGTTGAACAGGGCACTCAGAAGGTGGTGTCTTATTATCTACTTTAGATTTTGGGGTTTTGTTATGCATTGGACACTCTGGTGGTGGGGTACCATCATTACCGTGATTTTTTATATTAAAGTCTTCTGCAGATACTTTATTTCCCATTTTCGTTAACTATATTTCTTACGTAAGTTGAGAAGGTTAAACAAAGGCATTTAACATTTTATGACTGAAAATATTAAAAAATCAAGTATTATTGATGAGCTTAATGCATTTCCTTATTCAATTGCACCATAAATCAAAATTATTGTAAATAACGTGATAAAAATAATTTTAAGCACAGTTCTCACTTTCAGGCATATTCCTCGGAGATATTACTCTGTGATATACCCAAAGGGACTCTGACAGAACAATTTGATAATTTTGACTTAATCATAGATTATATCTAACGTATAACTCTTGCAACAGATTATATTAACTCTTGTTAGGGCCTTCAAGTCTGTCAATATATGACTTGAATCCATCTATCTTTTAGGCATGCCACTTGAGTAATTTTATTTTGATACGCTCGAAGTTATAAAAGTCTCGCCAGAAAAAATAAAATACATATTGTTAGCGTATTCATGTAAATTTAGATTTAGGTGGAAAATAACTATAAAAGCAGTGGAATTGTGTCAATCGGGGACTAACCGATGATGCTGACCCCATCACTAAAGCAAACGATCCAAAATACGTAGGTAGGGCTACACACAACCGCAACCACACACGCTACACACACCGTCCCCGCCGGTGGAGACGAGGTCCCAGTTTTTCTGTGGCCCAATCGCG
>DWMY01002665.1:0-11399 GCA_018249775.1 Heliconius hecalesia formosus
GTAGGCAACATTTTAAAAAATCTCAATTCGAATCTAACAAAATCACATTTTTTTAAATGCTAAAACTAAAAATCCACCTACGAGTAAAACTTTGACACTCCATTATAACATACGAAACACATTTCATGTAAATAAACAAAATATATTATAAAAAAATTTCCAGCGTCAAAAAAGACCTGGATGGTAAACTCACATACCTAGTGTCTACACAAGTGGAGGGCTCTCTGAACGTGACGACGTTGCTGCTGACCGGACGCGCTACTCCTTATTTGCATAATGGGGTGCAATATGTGGGGGATGAGGATCATTATGTATGTATTATTTTTTTTATTTAAATTCATGGAATATGTGTGTGTGTGATTGTACATGTGATGGTTGGGAGTTCTATTTTCACTCGGTATGAATGATTTTCGTTTCGATATGATAAATAGATAAAGCAAGGCAAAAATCCAAATATAATAAATAATTAATAAATATATTCGTTTTATCTCATTTTTTTTTTGATAGGGAATATAATTCACTTTTATAACTTAGCACTATATCCTGCATATAACAGGCAAGGCGGAGGAAGACAAATTTTAAGACACACCGTATCCGACGTCCATTTTTGAGACCTATAAACCTATTTTGTGTATTGAGTGTAAAAATTATTAATTCCTCCACATGAGAATCAAAACTTACAACCATCACGCTTACAGCTGACTGTATTGATTGCCATGCCGCTGTGACATTAGGCCTCGATCGTAATATATTTAATTTTTTCAAATATTTTTTATAGGCTATGCCCCAATTTGGTGTTCTATCACGAAGCTCTGTCGGCCTACTCGTATGGTACGGAAATGAAGATAACGTAACTAAGAATATTTCAAAGCAATATCCTGGATCACGTTTGAAAACACCAGCTTTGCCTATATGGGTATAGTATAACTTTTGTAACTAAGTGGTTTTTACATTTAAGATTTTTTTTAAAACAGCAACATTTAAAAAAAAAATATTTTTTTAAATAAACACTATATTTCCCTTGCCCTCGTATTCGTGATGTAACTATGACAGAAGCAGATTACAATGAAATATTTATGAATAAAAGTACTATACAGCATAAACATATTTTTTCAATTCGAACAAGTAGTTCTTGAGATAAGTGTATTTTTTTCTTTTTTTTTTTATACTCAGTAAATTATTTTTTATTAGTTTTAACATTTTATACAATTTGTCTTAAAAACCTCGTTCTTACCTTTTACTATTTACTGTAACTAAGTATTTTTTTTTTTACAATAGTATTTTTTACAGTAGTATTGGTTTTAATTTTTTAATGTGGTTAATAAATAATAATTTTTATAATATAAGTAAAAGTTTACTCTCCTTATTTTTATTTTTTTTAAATATTATTTTTGGTTTTGGTTGTTTTTGTTTATGGTTTTACTTATTTTTTTACTTTACTTTATTTTTCATAGAATAATGTAATTTTTGGAACAAATCTATGTATTACATGTTAAGTTAGCCTTTAAGTGTAGTGTATAGTGTACAATAAAATGTTCTATACTAAGCTATGTACGAAAGATAAAATACACTGTATATTATGTTGGCTTCCTATTAAATAAATAAATAAATAAGTGCGCTCAACCAAACAAATTCCCTAATCCGGGTCTATTATGTTTGTATATAAATCATCATACCTGGGCTATAAAGACACCAACGATTGTAATTAAAATATTTTCTCTAAAAGGGAAAATCTTCGTAAACCTTAAAAGTAATGTTGAAATTAATTTAAATTTTCGTCAATATTGTCGACCAAAATTCAGTGATTTAGAAATTTCAGCATCGAAGACTGATTACAGGTGACAAGCTGTTCGGGCCACTATGGAGTGCTTTTTAATACTAACCGAGAGCTTTTGAGGAATTACCACGCTGAGAGAAGGTATTCTATAATTTATATAATTAAGAATTTAGTTTCTTAAATATTTCTATTATAATCGTATTAAAATTAAAAATGGTGGGATTTATATCTTTAGGCCGTCTTGGCGCAGGTTCGATTCCAGCTCGAAATGTTGGGAAATCGAAAATTGCGAGGAGACCTCTTAACATAAAAGTTACATGCTGCTCTTTTAACTGACGTATTTTTTCGACATCCAGAACACAACACTATAATATTCTGTTTAAATATATTTCACTATAGTAAAATAAAAAAAAAATTGGGCCACTTTAATATATGTATGGCAGCTGGTGAACGGAGCGCCCGTTTCCTACGTCTAATTTTCGCCAATTTTCTTAATTTTTTGCCTTACTTTATAATTACGTATACGGGACACGGAGTGTATCGAAGCTAAAACACAAATCAATCAGAGTGCATTATCATAAATGAAGAGAAAGTGGAATGAAAAAGTTTCTGTCTTACTTGTAGAATGACGGAGTTCAACGCTGCCATTTTCTTATCTTCCATGGGTGGACCAAAAACAGAGTGTCTTATCAGTATGTTCCCTTTGTCTACTTTGCTAAATTTGGGAAACAGCGTGAAGCTAAAAGAAAAAGAAAAAAAAACCAAAGATAGCATGAATAATATTAAAACGATTCGTTATCGATTTTTCGACAAATTTATTCAATCCCTTTTCTATGTTTATTTCAGATTTGACATACATTATTACACATGTGGTGGCTGTCATGTCCTTTTGAACGTGGACACGCGAGCTCAAGAAGAAACGGCTGTGATGAGAAACGACGATATAAGCGCTACTCCGCTTGAAAAACTTATCCATACTAAGTATATCATTATTTATTTGTTTTATTAAGCTTTTACTAAGTAGTTATGGGTTCGATTCCTGCTGGAAAAGATTTTTATTCTTTCTTTTTAGCTTAATGATAAAAAAAGAAATTGAACCCACATACAAGGCTCTTATAATCAAATCTAAAGATACGTTAGATTTCAACTATCAATTAAGTAAATTTGGGAAGTAGCTGTTGTGTTACTTAACTTTCCAGCCAACTTGTTGTGGCATTCAGCCAGAATAACTTTGTCCATACAAAGCCCTGCCTTTACCAGAGTTTAGGTAATGAATTTATGACGTGCATATAATAGATCTTAGTTTGAAAGTAAATTATTTTTTATTAGGGAAGCTAGGGGCTTATTTGGTTATTTATGTGGTTATATTGGATGTGGAGGTTGTAGGTTCGATTCTCACTCGGTGAATAAATTATTTTGACAAGAATTAAACCGTACTTGAGAAATGTAGTGTCTTAACATTAGGTTTCCTCTTTTTACCATGTTGTATGCGGGATATAGCGTGAAGTTTAAAATATATATAAATGCAAACAACCAGTTTTAAAACACATATTTGCAACATTCAATATTATTTTGACTTGTCTACTTTAAAAATTGATGGAAAATTGACAACTGAAAGTGCAGTGTCGCTGTATCGTCTATGCAATATACATTTGAGAAACTATTTTCTGTGTTTTCCCTAAGGTAAATATGAGTAAAGTTTAAAATACATTCAAGTCAATGTGGTGGAGTGTCGGATTGTAAACGTGTCATTTGTAAGTTCGATTCCCACTTGGAAGAGTGATTTGATTTCGTTTTCTCGATCTGGTAACAAGACGAAGCGCAGTGTTAAGTTCCGCCGCCCAACCTGTAATATCTTGAAAATTGGTCGGTACTTGGGAAACGGAGGTTAGGTTGTACTAAGTCACCGCTTAAGACAGCGGTCGACCGTGCTGTTCAAAATAATCTAAGAATATATTATTATTTAATACCATATAGAGAATTAATCCAAAATAGTCAATCATGTCGCCTCGACAAAGCGTCTGACTATATTCGTGGCGATTGCGGGTTTGATTTCCTTTGAGGAGAATATATTATATTAATTTTCTCGCTATTATAACATTTTAATTCGCGGCGTTAAACATCGCCACTTAATTAGCAGTGTTTCAAAAATTGAGCGGAAAGTTCAAAATTGTCTATTTGCAGAATATAGCGTGAAGCTAAAAAAAAATAACACTGAAAAGACCTTTTTCATTAAAACGAAAAAATATATAAATCTCTTATAATATCCAAAATCTATAAACTAACAATACAAAATCTATATAAGCTATAACCTAAAACACTTTAATTTTATAAGCAATTGAACCTACTACCCATTCAAATAACTCCATACAATTTCCATTGCAGGTGGCAGGACGCCAAGATCAGTTGGTCTGGCGCCGTGCCCTTTGCGGACTCACCGAACTAACGGCTTACTCTAATTGCTTTGTAGTGACTGAGGTCGTCGCTTTATGATAACAAATATTATGTACTAGTAATCAGCCCGCGGCTTCGCCCGCTTGAACTGTATAATTATCAATTTACTTTCGCTTTAGCTGCGTTGAGTTTTGTCTGAGTGACGGAATACGTTATGAATCCAGAATTTGTCGGAAAGTAGGGAACGGAAATATCTTAATGGGAATATAGTATCTTAACACTTTACTCCCTGTTTTTTTCTTTTTTTGGAATGTAGCGGTATCCAAACCTTCGCGTCTTCGAAATCCAAATAATTACTATCAATTTTGTAGAACATTTTTTTAAAATGCTAACGATTTTATTTATATACTTATTGAAATAAAACAAACACTAAATGTTAATTCTTTTAACATGCACTGGCCAAAGCACAATAGTAAGAACTACAATTAAAATTGGTTAAGCCATTTGTGAGATTAGCGAGAACAAACAGATAAAAAATGTTAACAAACATTGTATTTATATGCGTTATTATATTACGTATCCAACAAAATAAACCATAGCTTTAGTGTATAGCTTAAAGTTAGCGTGTGCACATATATTCTTAATACGAGTACATGCATTCACAGAAAAAAAATCTAGTATATAATAGATTTTCCCCAAAAATATCAAATAGTTATATTTTTAGTAATATTCAAACAGTCAAATTGTTTTCATATACAATAATTGCAAAATTTCATCGTTTTATAAGTTTAGCCGTTAATGCAAAGAAAAAACACATTTCAGCTTTTTGTATCAGTATTACCTCTAAGTGTACGGAGAATGGATATCTTAGTGGAGAAACCAATTTTAAAATAGATGTCAAAAATATATTGCTTTATAGAATATTCAACTGTAATAATGATTTCAACTTAAATAAATAAATATATGCGATATGTTGTTTTATTTTTTTAATATTGATTTTACCTACAGCTGTGCTTGCGTGAGCTGAGTCGTGTAATTATCTTTGGATAGTGGAAATTTGTAAAAATCTCCCTACAGAGATGCGAACAATATAAATAAGTTGTAACAAGCGTATAAAAATTTCAACGTAGCTTGATGAGAACGTAAGGCTTAGTGGTCAGAGCGCCTAGTCGGTTTGCAGGTGCGCGGGTTCGAGTCCCGCTACGTTCAAATTCTTATGCGTTTTCTAAATACGTATTTGTCCTTCCTAAGTGTGGAAAAGCACTTTAAAAATGTTAAAAGTAATTGTAATATTTCTGCCTACACTTCTATTTGTGGTATACATCTTGAATCTAAAAACAATATAATGGAAATAGCTAATTAGAGTTGAAAGGGTCAATCCGAACGTGGGTATAAGTGTCAGTGGCTTACATCGAAAGGATAAAGGAAAAAAAAATACTATACAATTTGAATATATTTTTTTAGTTCAAACCAGTTACTGAGATTATTTCGTTTAAACAAACAAGCACTTCATATCACACTTAAAAAAGAAGTAGGAATCTATTTTACAAGTGCTCGCGATGAGTCAGGAAGTGTTCTATATGGTTAATTAATCCCCAAAAAATATTTAAATTTAGCAATTAGACGGGGAAAAATGATTTTTTTAATATATTTTACTTAATTTTTCCTGTATAATCAGATTTTCGTTTTAATTTTTGTGACTTCGTCGTCTCACTATGTAGTAAATTAAAGATACAATGTAGCGAAATAGCAAACTAAGTGTTACAGTATTGGAAGTGGCACGTCTGAGACATAAAATTTTAGCTCGATTTATGATTTTACTTACAAAATGCTGTTTAAGAAGTTTATATGACCGTAAAATATATGGCAGCTTTTGATTGTAAATGCGATGCTTGGACTGGATCCTCGAGGCAACGAATTATTGTCATAATCGTGAATATATAGACACAGAATATCCCTTAAGAAACGATATTTTAGTAGCTGAATTGAACCCCAACTTTAAAATAAAAAGGAAATTAAAGTATCCCAAGTCTAGACTATTTAAGTTCAAATCTAATAAAAACACACAAAATCGAGATACTTAATTAGTAACATATCTTAATATGAAGTAAGTAACAATGATAGATTGCTCTCTTATAGCTCTAATAGTCCATTTATCATAACTTATGTCAATCGAAATGTCTCCGTTTCGATCTTTTTTTGACATATTATCCTCTTTAATCTTAGGTAAGATTGATGGAATTAGTATAGGATGCTTTGAACATTGAATTGGAAGTGGAATTATTAATGATTAGCGATTTAATATTAATTTTGTGTTATAAATATAGGTGTTTAAGTGGATTTTAAAATTTAAATATATTTTATATTATATTTATTTAGTTTCACGCTTTTTCACGCATATCAGATTCGGCAAAAGAAAACCCAACGCACTCCCAATTTTTGAGATATATTTTGAATGCCGGAACTAAACGCCGCGCTTTAACAATAAAACAAAACACATATTATATTATATTATATATATATATATATATATACATATATATATATATATATATATATATATATATATATATATATATATATACATGGATTACGTTCACCACGAGCAAAATTTTCATCATAAATATAAGAAGTTTAATCAACGAATAAAATTTTATTGGCACCGATCTTGTCCGGCGAAGCCACCAGACCCAGCAATTAGCGATTGTTATGACTTAAGTACAGAGTATTGATAGTGTAGATGGATAAGATGAGATATAAAATAATGTACTATTAAGAATGCGGCGTTGAGTTACGCCAATGAACATGCAGTGTCTCAAATTTTGTCGGTAAGTGCTATATGGCTCTGCTTACCTTGATATGAAAAAATACTTTAAAAAAATACTAAAACTTAATATATGCACATTATAATCTTTTAAATTTAAACAAAATACAAAAAAGGCAACTAAGGTCAGTCGTGACGCAATTACACCAGCGTGCGACTATAAACGCGACAGGCTGTGGGTTCGATTCCCACTAGGGAAAACAAAAAAAATAATATTAAAATTTTTTTACTCTAGTAACGAGGCAAAGCGCGGCATTGAGCGCATCCACTCAACAAGTAATGTCTTCATAATTCTACGGAAATTGGGGAGCGGGAATACTTAATGCAAATGGACTATCGTAACACTAGGTTCCCTGTTCACTTTTGCCTACCCTGCAATATACGGAATACAGTATGAACCTAAAAAAATACGCAACGCAAGCAGAAAATCAAATAATAAAACGACACAACGCCCATAAGCCTCTACACAAACACAGTCTGTGAGACGTTTACGGACAAAATCCATGAATGGTAGCACTTTACTCGGACTATGATGATTTATAACAGCGATGGCCATTTGGCCGTTGTTCTACCCAATTATTTGTGTGATTTGTTTGTGTTTATATCTTGAAACTATCTTTAAATTGTTGTTTTGATTGTTGTAGTATAATTTCAAAACGAAATAATTCTAGTGCTCTAGCACTAGAATTATTTGTAGTTTTGAAAGACACTTCAATCCTAGCTTTTTATCCAATTTTCCATATACGAGTATATAGATTGTTGAGTTGTTAACAATATTGTAAGCAAAGGCTCTTAATAAAAGATTTCTTCAGTCAGTCTATGGGTATGGAAAAAAACTTTTTTTTAATTTTAGGAAAAGAGTAGGAAAATGGAACTCTACTCTCAGGCTAGGATGATTTAAACAGCGATGGAAAATTGGCCGCTCTTTTAATCTTGAAACTATCAATAAATAGTTGTTTTGGTTATGTTATAGGGTGGTATTTGGAAGTGAATAGCCGAATCTTTCTGCTGCATTTTCGAGACAATACGTATACATTAAAAAAAATATTATTTTCTACAGTTTATGCCCAATTTTCGAGATACAACATATTCAGTATCGCGTCTCCACTACACTAAATAAAGTTTTCATATCCTATGAAAATTAACTCAATCTCCAGCTGTTTTCCAAATGGGAATCGAACCCACAAAAGTTGCCTTTATAGCCAGACACTATATGTTATGCTTATGCAAAATATTTCTTCTATTAAAATTATAAATGTAAAATAAGAGCCAAGTTAAATATTGCATAATACGGCTCTTTGGACTTCACCGACAAAAAAAATCGAGATATATGTGGGTGGAAAGTGTGACGGCGTTGAGTTCTGCCACTCAACACGCAATGCCTCCAGAATTCGGCAGAAAATGGGGAATGGAGTACTTACTACACTAGGTTCCCTCTGCCTACCCTGCTGTGTGTGGGATACAGCGTGAAGCTGAACAAAAAAAAAGAAACTCTTTTATTCACTCGAAATAAGGAATGTGCAGCATATTGCATCTACTGCAAATTATATTATTTAGTAACTATATTTTATTTTCTCAACTTAACTCTTTCTCGCATAGCAGGTTAGCTAGAGAGAAATTAGCATTAAGATACTCATTTCCCCGCGTGCTGCTTAGTATTGGAGACTGCGTCTTGAGTGGCGGTATTAGGCACTGCGCTTGTCTTGTTATCAAAGTAAAGAAATGAAAAATAATGAATTCCACGAATAGGAATTATATAGGTTATTCTAAAGCTTTTAACAAATATCATCGCGGATTTTATTGTACATCTTTTTAAAATGTAAAATTCCGTAGTAAATTATTCCTTTAAAATTTTAAACGTACGTACCTACATACGTGTACATCGCTAGGAATACACTTCCACACAAATTTGTATACGCCGTATTAGTTTTCTACTTATTCAACTCATTTTTCTCTCTAAAAGATAGTCTATGTTCTTCTCTCAAGCACCTGACAGATTTACAGTATCAATAGAAAAATATATCAAGTTTCTAGATGTATGTTAAGTTTTGGATGAGTGATTCATTCATAAAATTGCCGGTTTTTAAACGGTTAATATCTATAACTGTTTGAGTTTAGTTATTTAAATTTTTAACTCTTCGCAAGCTTGAGGTTTTGGATACTTACATCAAATATAAATATTCATAAATAAAAATGAAATAGTTTACGAGTATAGTGGGGGCAAAAAGTAGCTCCAAATGGTTTGCGTAAAATTATCCATGGCGAGTTTCAAGCATTATTTATTATTATTATACATATTTTTTTATTATTTTAAACTTGGCTAGTACGCTGCCACGTGTCTTGCTATATAGCTTTGGTAGTATCGCTTTAAAACGAAATTATCGTTTCAGTACCGATTTTGCGGGCTGATATCATGAAAATAATGAACACTCCCGACTTCCCATAATTGTCACGTACACAACACAACTTGTAAATATAGTGTCGCATTAATCTTACTATTCGTTTACTGAAATTTAGTTTAAATTTATGTTTGTATGTTTGTATGAGTAAGTGTTTACTTAAATTTTACTACATTTATCTATACAAATAAAGTAAGGTAGGTAGTGGGAATCCAATGTAAAGACACTCTGTTCTGCATTTTTAAGACAATTTTCGAGACATTACGTGTTGATTTGCGGAATTCAACGACACTCTTTGTTTACCTCAGCGGAGAAAATTATATTCAGTCATTTTGGGGCTGTCGAAGCCCGGTGGCAAAAGACTGTTCAATTCCAACACGACGGTTCAATTCCAACTCCGGGAAATGAAATATATACTTCCATTTTCCCGCTCTGGTTACGTGCCAAAGCAGGGCGTTTAGTTTCGCCGCTCAGTACACAATTTCCCAGAATTCGAAGGAAAGTGGTGATTAGAAACATCTTAATGGGAATGAGCGTTTTTACACTAAGTGCTAAGCTAAAAAAAGAAAAATATATTTCTACGTGTACCATTGAACCAACAATCTTTATGTTTACAATTAGACGTTGTCCCTTGCTATATAATTTCATAATATTTATAGAATATAATTACATATAGGCCAGTTGTGACGCATGGGCACAAATTGTGATTGTAAAATCGACTGGTTGTGGATTCGATCCCCACTCGAGGAAATGCAATATTTATTTACATCTATATATATATTATATTTTCATTTCTTCGCTCTGGCGTCGAGGCAAATCAACACGTTAGACCAGAACCCGGTGGAAAGTGGGGAACGGAATGTCTTAACACTAGGTTCCCTCTGCCTATCCTGCTTTGTGCGGGATAAAGCGTGTAGCTGATTTAATTTTAATTTGATATATTTTTTTTTATAATAAACATTTCAAACAAAATCACAGTATCAAACTAGTATCGAGTAAATATCTAAAATTTGAACGACTAATAGTGATCGCAAGCTGTCGCCTTCAGCAATATGTAGTGGTTAGATATGGCTATTTTATTGCAATATGTTCTATACGTCAAATATGGTGTTAGCTTGGTGGAATTGCAGGATTTACTGTGACTTTTCGTTTTATAGTTTTATTAAGTTGTAACCCGTATTAAGTAGACGTTGTTGTGACACAATGGCACAGTGTCGGATTGTAAACGTGACGGTTGTGGGTTCAATTCCCAATTATTGATAATTTTATTATCTTGCTCAAACAAACAAACAAAGTGGGTAATTCCTAAGTTGTATCGGTAAAGTGAAAAATCGTGAAGTTGCTTTATTTTGGAGATATGGAACTCAACGCCGGACTTTTGCCTTGGTGCCAGAGCGAAGAAATAGAAATATTAAGAAATAATAATTCATATCCTCGAGTGGGGATCGAATCTAAAACAGTCGCGTTTCAGTCACACCCTTGTATAATGCGTCATGCTTACCACATTCGACTCTTAGCTATTTCTATTTGACCATGAAGATGAAGCCACTGTCTCTCAGCTGTGGCTACTATTTTGTATAAGTGTATGTAATTAAAATATATCTTCTAACATTTTTTATATATATCTTTATATAAAACTTATGTTATTAGAATCGTGTTACTAATAATCGTCGTAGTTTACACTTGTAATGTTTTATTACTTCTTATTTGAACACTGAGTGCGCATTTTTTTTACTTTATAATAAAAAAATTGACAAAGAAATTAACAAAAATAAACATTGTTATTTAACAAAATTTTACTTTACTTTACAGTAAAAAAATATATTTTATTAAAATGAACAACATAATTGACATCATTCACACTCAAAGCCGAACGGATGTCTTTTAAAAAAGTCTATTCCACGGCAACGGATTATATACCGGATATATGTAATTTAAACTTGTTATTTATTTTTAGAGGCCAGTCGTGGCGTAGGTACAAAGTGTGACTGTGAAATGGACTGGT
>DWMY01002666.1:0-11398 GCA_018249775.1 Heliconius hecalesia formosus
GGTACCATAATTTACATTGGTTAAATAACATAAAATGTAATCAATTCCTCTAAAGTATAACTATTTTATTAAGTATTTATTTATTGATTGAATTGAATTGAATACATACGAATATTTACTTTACTTTTAAAAAAATAATAATACCAAGAAATACATTTATATATTTTCCCAATAATAAATAACGTATTGTTTTCGAATGAGCTTCATTACAAATTTCAGCAGCACAGCATCCGAAAAAAGGGACTTCCTGCGTGAAGACGAGAGAAATCTTTCATGAATAAATCAATCGGTGAGGCGCGGAAATTGATGAGTGAGCAAAAAGCCTTGGAACGTAGCGACAACAAAGTGACGGCAGTAAAAACGCAAGCCGTGATAAGGCGA
The DNA here is from genome assembly GCA_018249775.1 of Heliconius hecalesia formosus. Classification (NCBI taxonomy): domain Eukaryota; kingdom Metazoa; phylum Arthropoda; class Insecta; order Lepidoptera; family Nymphalidae; genus Heliconius; species Heliconius hecalesia. Next base: position 382 of record DWMY01002666.1, read on the forward strand.
CGTACGACGTCCCGCGGAGTCTGCGGTGCAGTGCTCCACCAAATTAGATGCGCATAAATCTGACCCTTAATGCTTACAATGCTATTATTGACCACCACTCTTTGTGCCCGAGATGACTGAATATATTAACTGCTTACGTATTTTTAAGAATGTTTAATAATATAAACGATTAATGCTTGTTTCTCGTCTATGGCCAGTTATTAATTGATAGGAATTTACATATTTTACTTATTATTTATTTAGTAAACGACTTCTGAACTTAAATATTATGTTAACCTTTGATAATAGTGATACACCTTATTATAATTTAAGACTAAGGTTTTTCTTGTTGCTGAACATTTATAGAATTTATTGATCAATTATATAAAACATATTTGAATTATATTATATTGAAAAGTTATTAAGTTGTTTTTTTTATCAACCTTAACTTTTAATTGATATGTCTAAATGAAAATTAAGTTATTGCAATTAACATAAATAATTCCTTGCATATGTATTTTTTTTTCAACTTCTCGTGTTAAGACACTCCAGTCACCACTTACCGCCGAATTATCGTGGTATTGCGTGTTGGGTAGCGGAACTCAATGCCGCGCTTTGTCTTGTTGCCAGAGCGAAGAAATAAAAATATTAATAAATAATAATTCATTCCCCGGACTGGGAATCGGACCCACAACAGTCACGTTTACAATGACACGTGCCACTGCCCCAATATATATATATATATATATATATATATATATATATATATATATATATATATATATAGATGAGGGATTTAAAAGTATTTGTATTATGACAAATTAGCCGCAATGATGAAATGCATCAGTCTATTTTTAATAATGTTATGGTAATTTACAAAATAAATGTTAAGGCTCTTTATAAGGGGAAAAGTACGTCCATCGGATCAATCGCTGATGTAAATTGAAGGACCATTGTGCTTCGAATCGAAGACCGATACTGGTAAAATATTCCGTCAGTTATATGCAGTCTATATATTACCTTAACAAAAAGTACACTATTTCATTACATTCAATTTTTCAGTTTTTATTTAATTTTTCAGATTTGTCTCATTATATATTTTTGATGACATCTGATTGAAAATAAGGAGACAATTTTTTTATATAAATTCTACTTAGAACTACAACAGACAATGTTTTTTTTTTCGAACTTGAGGTTAATGCCATTAGCCCTATTATTTTATTGGATTTTACAGCAACGCAGCAGGGTGGGTAAGAAAGAAGGTACTCTGTCTCTGGAAATAAGCTAGCACTATGTGGCTGCCTGTGAGGAAGTCAACGGCGGAAAGGGCGTCCCCTATGAGACTCGAATCTCGGCATACGGCCGTCGAACGGGCAGGGATTTCACCTATTCTAAGCAAACCAGCCGCGACATAAAAACGCGACTGGGGAGTAATTAGACTATTCTAAGAGAGCCAACGGTCCCTAAGCGCTGGGCCTGACTGCGCCGAGACGCGACCGCGACGACGTCGCGACGGTAAAAAGGCATAACTGCGTGCGGCACGTTATTGTATGTACTTCCTATTGCCTTATATTGGAATTTGCACTTAGAATCTGTCAAAATCATACACGAAGAGTCCAGTAGATTAAAGTCAATAATGTGTGTACACATAAAGTAGGGCTACTCCTATAAAACACCACGCCAATGTTTCTAGATAGTAATGTATTCATTAAGTTTCTATAGTCTTTGTTTAATGGCTGTATGTTCCGATAATTACAAATGTATACATTATCTGATTATGTTACGTGGTACATCGCTTGGTTAAATAAGCTGTATTTTAGGAGCAACTAGCAAGCGTCTCGGTTTGAATGATAAGTAAAAAGACAAACACATTTAAAGATGATGTCTTAATTTTGGTGGTGAGAGAATAGTTCAACTCTGTAGAACAAAATAATACGTACAATCGTTTGAGTTTTTTGGGCCAAATGCAAGCAAGTAATTATCGAGATAGTAATGCTAATGCACTTATCATGTTGACGACTGTTTCCGGTGAGTCGTACAAGACGTGGTCGTATCGAAACGTAATGCTAAAATTTTATTTATAAGTTTTTTTACGAAAATATAGTAAGTAAACATTTTTCATTTTAAACTTATAAATCTGAAACTACTACAATTAATATTAAAATTATACAATTTAATATTTTTTACCATCTCTAATATAGAATATAAAACTATATTTGTTTAAACTATGATACTTACATACTTTATAACGCCTTCCTTGGTATGAGCCAACGTGGAAATAAAATATTTATCATTATTCAATAGTTACCAAATAAGGTGCGTGCAAAGCGATCGTTACTGGATTCCTATAGCATATTAAATCACTAGACAGTAATAATCCTTCTCAATTGAGAGAAATTCTAAGCAAATACATACATATATCTATCAGTAGATTTAGGGGAGTAGGTGTTTTTTGAATACGAATTTAGTATAAAAATGCCTAAAACACGTTATATAAAAATACCTTGACGGTCTAGTTTTAGTTAAGTTAAAAATTCTAATCAAAAATCGATTAATGAAGTGGTCATAGCAGGATATTTAAGGGCATTCGATAAAGCTTTCACGGTAGTGGTAGAATTAATAAATTAAGTCGTAAAAGTAAAACATATGCGAATAAATAAAATAAATGTGTTTATAAAGAATATACTGTAAATAATCGCTAATTATTTATTATAGCTTTATTAGATGCAATTTCATCAATACAATTAATAGTACATATTGATTAATAAAAAATAAACCGCAGTTTTGGATATAATTCTGGGTAAGTACTTTTAAAACTAATAAAAATAGTTTTTTTACTAGTAAAAATAGTTTTTTTACAATTAAGTTTTAAAAAAGGAAATTGTCAATTAACACACACTTTCTGTTGTATTCAACTATCACGAAATTTAACTTAGCACCTTCCATACAAACAAGCTGCGAGAATTGAATAGCGAGAGAATAGGTATGGCTATATTTGTAAGTATATGAAAAGTAATGTTAAAACACAAATATTTGGATGTGTTGAAGTATTACTTATATTACCGTTAGGTTGATATAGTTTATTTGTTTTGAAGTTTTCCTATATGAACAGACTATTAATTCTTTACTCTATTTGTATATCATATTTTATAAAAAAAATATTGTTTATCGTATAGTTTGCGTGTAAAACTGTCAAAATTAATCATTCATACTTACAATTTAGCGATTTGAATTTTATCTGCATCATTCTGGCGGCCGAAGTCGTGCCAAGGGCGCGTACGAGGTGGTTGTGCAGGAGAGTGGTGCGCCGAGGGGGTGCCTCGTCCATCCTCACCAACGCCAGGTTGCTGGCATATTACTGTGTACTCGAACGACTGCTTAGAACATTAAAAAAATATAGTTTTTCATATTATTCATACCATCTAACATTATGAATAAAATGAATACAAACATTCAATGCAAAATTGGAATTTTATAAAATATTTTATTGGGTTTCTTATCTACTCAATCTGTTTACAAAATATTATGATATTACATACATAAATCATCATTTGAATTTAACAAATTTCTACTACATTTCTAAAATTATATTAGGTACATGTACTTGTATTTTAGCATCTATCGTAGAATCGTTCTACGGTTATGGGTAACTGTTATTTTTTTTATTTAATTGTCATAGAAACGATAAAAGCTAATGAAATACCAATATACATATTAGATGCCAGCTAAATATATATATCGATATAAATTTAATCAGAGATCATCACCGTGACACGTGTATCAAACATTGCATAATTATCTGAACAGGTTAATAGGTACGGGTACTATAAACATATATAAACGATATCCGTTTAGTAAAAATTGAGGAAGTTAACTGATCAAAGTTTAAAGTTCCATGTTTGTCACTTCTTACTAGAACCCCAACTATCCTATAACATTTATATATATTTTAGTTTTGATATGTAAATAACATCAAAAATTTTGTAATTTTTAGAAATAGACATATAAAAATGATATTATTAATGTCTTATAATACCTGTATCGTAAATTAGCTTGTGCTCTTATTATATTTTATGCTTGATTATGATTATTTTATAAAAAATAATCTTTGACAAATTCTAATTGGATTTATTATTACAAAATAATAAGAATTTATAAGTTGTTATATTAATTAATATTGATATATTTTAAAACTCCTGGTTGCGCAATATTTATAAATATATAGAATACCAAAACCCTGACTAAATTCCTTACTTACTATATATGATAATTAGTAAAACTATTAGTTTCACGTACCTATATGATACCTCTTTATAAATTGTCATGTGTTTTTTTTAGTTCTATACACTATAAATATAACTATAAATTACCTATAATTTATGTAAATTGTTTTAGCAAATTTTACAAACTCGCTAGATCATGAGGTAAAAATAATATCGTTATTGTCGTTAATTTAATTTATACATTTAATATATTATGTATATAAAAGACATTAAAATTTTAAGATGAAATGAACGTTTAAAGTTGTTTGTGGATTTCACGTTTCTAATAGAACAAATATCCAATTACGCAGTTCTTGTGTTCGTAGATATTCATTTTATTTGCAACACAATGAGATATAAAATAATTAGATTGACAACGGCTACTAGCTCGTGAGCGCCACACCTTAAAACGGCAAGTCCTTCGAGCTCACTTAATTCTAAGACTGATTATACAGGAGTTATGTCAATTTGTTATTTTAAATATGCTAAGTTATAACTTTAAAACAAATGAAAACTGTTCCTTGTTATGCCTTATGTTATTGCGTCATGACTATTGTTTGTATCTAAGTGTTCGCATCGCATCAATGAAGATCAACAATACAATTATACAATCTTGACGTAATAAATCTATTGAATCATCGTCATTTGTTCTAATAGAGTCAAATAGTTATTATATTAGTATTATTTATATGCAGTTCAATTAGCTTAATGCTAATCACCTATTGGCCAAAGTAGACCTTAGGGATTGTTATTTGTATGTCACTAATATTTAAAGTATCATTTAATTTTATTTTACTACGCTACTTTTCCTTTTTAATCTAGTAAACATGAAAATTCATGGATGTTGTATAGGTAATAGTACTGTGTATTAGTTTTGGCACTTGTAAGTAGGTTACTTGTAATTACTTGTAATTATGTTATAGATAACTATATATATCTACTATATAATACTATTGTATATATTTTAAATATGAAGAGATGTACTCTACAGATAAAAGATAAGAGCGCGGGAGGGCTTCGTTGCTAAGTCTCTACCATTTTGTGATAGTCGACATTTTAGATACAATATATCTAAATAGACAAAAAGTGATCCTGATAAGTGTTGATAATACTAAAGTTATGAATTATTGTGAAAATAAGTACTCAGTTCCTTAAAAGCTACAAGATATCATAGTCTTCTCTATATATTTTGAAGTGTTCTTAAATCCTTCATTATATTAAATCTGGTACTTATTTTAAATTAAGTGTGTGTGTGCATGTGTGTTACAAGTGAAGCCCGCCCGCCCGCGCCCTTTACTCTCGTTGGACCGACCTGCTGAACGGTGGTGTGATCACGGGGTGTAACAGCATCAGCTCCGATGCCGCTGTCTGGAGACGGCAGATCCACAGTTAGACCAGCAGCAGCAATTACACTCTTGCTATGATAGCGAGGGGCCGAGTACCGATCCCCGAAAGCCGATGCTGAAGCTGACTCGGCGTCACTGTAAGGTGGTGCAGCCCTCTGCTGGTAGCTGTCACCAACGAAGTATTCACGATAGTAGGGCTCGCTAGCAAAGGACCCCGTCTGGCGTGGATATTGTTCGCCATAGGGTGTGGGGCTGGGTGTGCCTGGAGGCGCAAACATTTGCGCTGCATACATTGCCGCGTCCGGCAGAAGCGAACCAGCCGAGGACGCCCGTGATGGTACCGGAGACGGCGATGCTGCTTCACCAGGCTCGCCGACCGCCACCTGCGGACACACGCGTCTGTTACACGCGTTCTCCCACGACAATTGTCCGCTTCGCAAAGTCGACGCGTACATACCGCGTCAAAACACAGTAACTGCTTCGAATACACTAAGTCGGTCTATAACACAATCACGATACGAGAATAATAAATCCAGTTTGTTCGTGTAGTCCTGCGGTTCACCTGCGACATGCACTGGGCGGGCAGCGCTGGCCGGCCGTTTTAGGGCGCGGGCGGGCGCGGTTAGTGGGGCTCGAGCGAGGCGCTCGGCACATCGTACGCTGACTGCGATAAATGATACATGAATAACCGGTAAGGGAAGTGTGTAAGTGCGTGCGCGCGCGGCGGCGGCGTACGGACGTGTGACGCACCTTGTGTCGCGGCGGCTTGAGCGCGTGCGGCTCGGGCTCGTCGACCACCTTGCGGCTCAGGTCCTCGGGCTCGCGCTTCACGAGCCCCGCGTGCAGCAGGCCCGAGAGCTCGCCCAGCTCCGCCCCGTGCGCGCCATTGGCCGCCTTCAGTGCTGCGCCGGCCCTGCGGAGGGGAGGCGGGCGTGATTGGCGACAATGCGCGCGCGCCGCTATTTCTACGACCGACCTCGTTGCGCGCGCGCAATGTCTCTACACTATCATTCGCACTCTACTCATACTGTATATAAACAAGAGGCATGTTTATTAAATAATCCAATAACATTAAGATAAAAGAGTATGTACCTGTATTTAGCACATAGCATATGCTATACTCTAAATTATGCTGTTTTATTAAATTTGCACATATCATAACTAATTATATTACGAGACCACACACATTATATTATTTGTGAAGTACCGAAACTTTGAGATGAGAGTTGCTGAAATAATATAACTATTTTAAATTTATTATTTACTAATACAGCATACTCGTAGATATAATATAACTAATATTGTATTCCAATACCAAAATATGCTAAAAACAGAGTATTAAATCAATTCACAACACAAAAACCAAAATGATTTATGTCTAATTTATTCATATGCGTGTGCTGACGCACGTCCTAGATAGTTTTGCTTAAGACAAACTAAAGATAATATAAGTACATAAACCTAAATAGTTTTATATTATTGCTTCATCCCCACTGCGTCATGAAGACGGCAACACTACTGTTTTAAAATATAATAAGAATAAAGTAACAATACAAAAATATACATACCAATACATATTTAATATGAATCTTATATTATTACAAAATTTACAAAAAACAATTACAAAATTGCATAAAATGCTCGGTGTTGGATAAATAATTATAATATTTAGGTATCTACAAATACCTAGGTTAGGTTTTATATAAAAGCTTTAGCTGATTTCTTTACATTTCTTTAGCAGGTGTGTTATACCTCTTATACCTGTATTTATGACAACTAAGTATTTATTATATCAAGATAAAGTAAAATACTATTCAATGATCCATAATGTATGTATTTGCAAGAATTGTTTTAAGCATTACAAATGTATGGGAGAAGAAATATTTGTTCAAGTGCAAATGAACACAACCACCTCCGCAACTGGCGCGAGGCGCGGCTTTCATCGCTCGGTGTCAGTATACGCCGATTTATGATAATTGAAGACATGTTTCATTGGCGTTCAGATGTTTATTTTAGATAAGAACCTCTCTTGGCACTATTTCATGCGTCTGAATCGGTCATGATACGCGACCTCCCGTGAGCTTTTAGCGTCAACACTCACATCGTTGTATAATTCATGTGACTTTCTGACAAAAATCTTAGATATGTTAAAGTTAAGCAAAACTTTAATATACAACAAAGGACGTAATAATTTGAAACTATCTATATGAACTTATCAATGTTCTGAAATTTAACAATCAAATTATATATGTTATCATTGGAACTAACATGTACCGAAAAAAAGAATTGGAAGTAAGTTCTCCTTTTAACCACTAGTATATAGTAAACTTGCAATTACTGATTCCAATTGTCTAAGAAGATATGTAAATTAAGTTTGAAATAATCTGGGTACCTAAATTTTGCCAGAGGCGAGGTTCAGTTTATATTCATGTGATCATAATACAAATGCTTTGTTTACATGTCAATTGTATGTTCATAGTTTGCGCCCTCGGCGTTACGATGTGGAACGCGTTATGCTAAGCGATAGATTAACTGATAGAGTACTGTTGAAATATGTCTTTCAAATTTTATGGAATTGATGGAATATATGAGTTACCACTTCAAGTCGTTGTCGTTGTCAGTCAGTCGTTGGAACTCATGTTTCGATTTTATAGTGATGATGATTTGTTAGACTAGATTCTATGATTAATCAAGAATCGGATTAAGAGAAACGAGTTAAATAATCATAAAATATTGTATAAGTAGGATAAGATCTGTTTGTAAACACGACGTGTGGAAATGAATTAATTTCATTTAAGACAAAGTGCGGCGTTGAGTTGCGTCACTCAATACGTATTGAGTGCCTTGAGTGTCCAAGACTGTTTCTGTCTATCATGCTATATTTGCAATAAAATATAAAACTGAAAAACACTTCTTAGCTGATATTAATAACTTTTGTATATTTACCTATAATGTACAAAAATTCGTTGAATAAATTTCAAATCAGTTTTTATAAGCATCTATAATCTTATATCGGTATCATGTTTCTCTAAATTACCATAACACTGTTAGTATTAATGGTTTGAAAAAAAAAACCATTTTAAGCTTCCGAATGAATATTTGCATTTAAATGCAAAAATTAGAATCAGTACACATTCTGAATATCTTCCTTCATCGACCGTATTGTAATTATTTGCAATGTTTACTTAACACCCTTTCACACGTGATGAGACATTGACAATGCACTGAACGGAAGGGTGAGCAGTACTTGAGGAACTGATACTGTAGATAGAAAAATTATCTAGTTGAATCGTTTTAAAAATATACCTACATACCTAAATATTGAAATAGTCTTTTTGTAATTCTCTATTGCTAATATTAATGCATAGAGTTTTCAATTTGTATAGGAATATCAATCAATTCATGAAGGTGATGTAAATTTATTTCTTTATATTTCTTTACAAATTACAGTTACACCACCGTAGTGTAATTGTTCAATAATATACTTACATATGATAGCTCTACGTTCGATGTATATCATTTTTTTATGCTTCACGCTGTATCTCGCACACAGCAGTGTAAGCAGAAGGAACGTAGTGTTATAACACTTCGTTCCTCATTTGCCACCGAATTCTGGATGCATGCGTGTTGATTGGCGGAACTCAACGCTGCGCTTTGCCTCGACACCAGAGCGAAGAAAATAAAATATTAAATATTTCATTTCCTCAAGTGGGGATCGAACCCACAACCAGTAGCGTTTACAGTCACACACTTGTGCCCCTGCGCCACATTTAGACTCTAATATATATCTAGGAATGATTTCTGCCACGGCAAAGGTGGCGTTCGGATTCGCTATCCAATACGGCAATCATGGCTGTAGGTATACCTTTACTTATTCTGTTATCATAACAAGATAGCATCGTTTAAAAATAGTTATTTCTTATCCCACAGACTCAAGAGATACACAGTTAAGTTACTTTGGTCGCCCTTATCGCGATTAATATCAAAGGCGACGACAGTTTATACATCGTTTGACGAATAGATTAAAATCTATCGAGCATTAAAGCGAGATGAAGAAGGCGCTTGCAGCGGATGTGAGAAACGTTATTCCATTCTATTTGAATATATCATTCGACTAAATGTAGGTTTATTACTACTTTTCTCACGGAACTAATACATTATCAAACATTTTAATTGAAAGCGATTTCGCCATTTGTCTCATTTCATTAAAATACTGATTGCGTAGGTACATCATCAACAGCAAACATCATTATTTTTATTAGGCTCTAATCCTTATCAAACAACTGGACTTAAATAACATAAGGGACAGCTGTAAATAATAATTCGCAACGTCCATTATAACGGTAATAATTGAAATTTGAATACGATATGTGCTATAGATAAAGGATGGTCAAGAATGGTCAAGAATTAAGCCCCGATTTAATATTTCGCCATGTGATGGCCGAGGCTTAGGAACGTAACGATGTTACTGTCTTTTTATGCATTATTTTTATAAGAGGGTCGGATGTATTCAAAGAAAATGAATAGTATTAACTGTTGTGGCATTAACAATGCAGATATATTTTCAAGAGGAAACCGGTTCTAGTCCTAAATGGGTCACACGGTTTTTGCTAAGCAACTTTGTGAAGCTGAAACTAAACTAACTTTGCTCAAATTATTTGAAAACTTCTTGCATTAAATAGTTACATTAATTAATCGGGCATTAATTAATAACGCAATTTTAAAATTAAGAATATATGGATCTTTTATCGATGGACTTGAAATTTGCAATAATTTTGAAAGAAGATAGGAGCAATAATTATCCCGTTACTTTGCAGCACAGGCGTAGATAAAGTCGCGAGGTCGAGGCCCTCTATGAAGCCATCCTGACGCATTTCTATGCTAATCTAAAAGCTTGCTTGAAAAGGATCTGACCACTATTAACAGTTATAGCCTGTGTATATTTAATTAAAATACTAGTAATTTCCACGACCATTATACAAAGATGGCGACTGACACCCGCAGCCGCACTCGTAATGCGTTTACGAAATATTTTAACGCCTACGAATTGAAAGCAACATAATATAGAGACCGAACTAGTTAATTTCTACATCTATCGAGCATTCAATTCAAATATTACGAGCGATTTAGACAACAGACACAACGCTCCGAAACTGACGATGCTATGGCACTGAACTATATACGAGTATAGGATTAGCATACAAACGCGAGCGGCGACAGTGCTCTCGCCTCTCGGATGGGCGCGGGCGAGTTGGTGCATTCGTTATAATTTTGAATGTATGAATGAGAAATAGCTGCTCACGTCGCAGCAGGCGCGTGGGACGCGTGTCGACAATACGCCGAGACAAGTCCTGGGCGTCCTTGTCAATGTGAGCGACTTCCAGCCACATCCGTCTATTGTCAGTGTTTGTGTTTGTGCACTCCCGTAAA
>DWMY01002667.1:0-11397 GCA_018249775.1 Heliconius hecalesia formosus
ATTAAGGTTAAGAAAACACTGTAACTTATATTTTTTTCATTTCAATGCGATATAGTAATTAATTTGCTTAAAATTTACAATTTTCAATACTCACTGCCTGCTGTGTAATGTAATCTTTTAAAATATTTAAAAAAATATCATAATTCCAATTCAATTTTGCTTCATATCCATTAAAAAAAGTGACATATCTTTTGTGAGTCCGCACACGATCGCGTGACGCTCTATTACACATTTGCATGCGACGGTGATTCAGGTGTGATTGTGTATTTCATATCAAAAAAATAAAGTTTTATTAGTTCGTGTAATGTATAAATTTTTCATTTGTGCATTAGATATTTTTACTTGTGATGCTGTTTTCTATTTTTTTTTAATTTTCGAAGCATCATCGTTATATACAAAAGAAGAATTTCGATTTTGATTTCAAATTGGCTATAGGGACCAAAGTGTGATAATACTGGCAAACTTCCTCGCGCTTAATGCTCACCTACGCGGAAGTGTAGCAAATTGCCTGACTCCAGGTTTATCGTATCCTTTTTTCTTTAGCCTTTAGATAAACCTAGAATATGCCAGTTAATAACGTTTTCCCGTAGAAGTCTAATATAATAACTTAGTTCTTATATTAGACTTCTTCGGCAACACCTTCATCCAGTCTCATCAAGCGTCCATTACAAGTTGTTAAATAAAACCGTAATTTTTAGTAGCTAACTGTAACACGGTATTTCTTAGCACTCTTCGGCCCTCCGACACCGCTACCATAGTCTAGATAGGCCTAGGGGGATTTACAGAGAACGGATGCCTGTATTTACTAGGTACATCCATGTGCAAATGCTCATTTTGCACATGGATGTACCAAGCACATGCACAGTTGATAGTGTTAGAGTAGTCGGAGAAAATAGATAAGAAAAAAGATATAGGAAATGCTATTCTAACCAGCCTATCCAAAGTGCTTTAAATGCGTCAACTTCACGCTGTATCCCTCACACAGCAGGGTAGACAGAGGAAACCTAGTGTTCTGGAGGCATTGCGTGTTGAGTGGCAGAGCTCTACGCCGTGCTTAATCTCCACACCAGAGCCATCACGTTCACCAAAATGGAAATATAAAATTAACTAAATATTTCATCTCCTCGAGTGGGGATCGAACCCACAACCAGTCGGTTTTATAGTCACACTTCGTGCCGCTGCGCCACGACTAGCCTCACCGAATGGCCGAATGAGTAAGCTGCCATAACAACTTTCTTAACTTATCCTTTAAAAAATACAAAAATCCGAAACTTATACATACAAAATCACACTAGGAAATAACGCCAGTACATAAAAATATGTACTGACGTTTCATACATTACGTACTAGCATTTCGACCAAAAAACTAGTGAAGTAATGTTTAGCACGAAAATCCATTATCCTGTTATAGCGCCATTATACAAGAGTCGACGTTTCATGTGAGACTAACGTAAAAAGCCGTGTACTCTGGAAACAGAACGTGCCTGTCTTTGCACGCAAATGTGATGCCAGAAGAGAATTATTTCACTCGGTTAGGCTCGCTTTGGATGTATAGGTTATATTTATTATGACGTGATGGTTGTGTGTGAGTCAGTTTTTACGTAGTGTTTGGGTGCATTCCATACTTAATTTTTTTTTACTATTTAGAAAATTGTTCTGGAATCGAGGCGAAGCGCGGCGGTGAGTTCTAAGAGTGTCTTAAAACTAGGTGCCACATCCTCTACCCACATAGCTATGTGCGGGATACAGCGTGACGCTAAAAAAATTAAGCCCACATTCGGAAATTCATATCCATGTTTAAACACGCTTAAACCACTTCAACAGAGAATAACACGATAATATGGAAGCAATTATTTCGTTCACATGAAAATGGCTGTGCATATGCAACCAATATTCCGATATAGAGTGCGACAGCACGAAAACAGAGAGTAACTCGTGTTATTGTACACCGTCCTAGAGTTAATTACTACAACAAGTATCAATAAAAGGATATATTAAAATGAAATTATTTCGTTTGGTTAGGTTGAGGCCAATCGTAGCGCAGGGGCAAAAGCGTAAGACTGTTAACATTAAATGTTTTCATTTTCCACGTATTGGTAACGAGGTAAAATGTGACGTTGAATTCGGTGGAAACTGGAATACGGAAGTGTCACAATAGGAAAGGAGTGTCCTAACACTAAATCCCCGAGTTCTCTCAGTTTCCTACCCTGTTGTGCGGGATACAGAATGTTATTTCGTGGCGCAGTGGGAGATCGTCTGACTATAATAGCGGTGGTCGATGAAGGTGATATGAGATCGATACCCAGTTGTGGAATTGAATTATTCATTTCCCGGACCTAGTAAGACAAAGCGCGGCGTTCAGTTCCGCCACTAAACAAGTAACGTCTAGTGGTTGAGGAAAATTGAGGCTAGAATGCTAAGGAATTTTATAGTATTCTATTAGTAGTTAATATTATATTCACTTAAATATGGGGAACTAAATAGTAAACTAACTTCTCGTGTAATTGTAATACACAACCGTACCCCAAGTGCACAACTGCAATTCAAACATAGCGTAGGTTCGAATCCGAATATATCTGGAATTTATATGAAAAATATTTCACTTTCTATTCATTTTCATAGAAGTGTCTGTAAAAAATCCTGTACATAAATTAATTTACACATTTATTTCATAGACTCGACCTTTTAAAGCACTTAAGAACAAAGATATAAATTTTATTTAAATAAAATTACTCTAATAGAATTGCTTACTTCAAGTGAAACACATTACTGCTAACAGTGTAAATACGTAATAAGAACTTAAATACATAAGAAGCCTCCTAGAGCAATCTACATTAGGATTTGATAGGTTTTATCACTTTTTTTTATATTTGTGAAATCAGCATTCTTGTATTTTTTTCTGTTGTTTACAGTAGGTATTGGCAACCCAATGCAAAATCACTTTTCACCGTATGCGTATTCTACAACTTTTTTTCAGTTACGCTGTATCATGCATATAGCAATGTGGGCAGATAGAATCTAGTCTCAAGACACAGCTTTCAGTGCTTTCATTAGACATTGCACGTTGAGTAGCAGAGCTTAACACCTTGCTTTATTTTTTCAGAGCGAGGCAATAAATATCAGTTTACAGTCAGACGCTGACATACTGCATCATTATAACCTATATCATATATTTATTTTCTTTTTTTTTAGCTTCACGCTATATCCCGCAAACAGCGGAGTAGGCAGAGGGAACCTAGTGTTAAGACACTCCGTTTCCCATTTCCTGCCGAATTCTGTTGGCATTGAGTATTGATTGGCGGAACTCAACGTCGCGCTTTGCCTCGACACCAGAGCGAAGAAATTAAAATATTAAATATTTTACTCCTTGATTGAGAAATCGATCCCACAACTTGTCATGTTTACAATCACACTTTGTGCCACAGCTAAGCGACTGGCTTCATACTTTTATAAAGTCCAAAAGTATAGATAATATTACTTATTTATTTTATCTTACATTATTTGAAATTACCTTTTATTGCAAACTTTTCAGTGTTCAGCACTGAATATTTGAATGACTCAACAAATCTTGACGGCTCGGACCACTTACGTAATTTTTGGGCGAACTGACATAAATAATAAAGTTTAATTATTCACAATTCGTGGGAAGCGAATGCGGCGGAACTTTCGACAGCTTTACAAATGTTTACCTTAAATTTTGCTCGAAATCTATTGGTGAGGTTAATATTAGATGCTGACGGAGTTACAGCGTACTGTATATGCTTATTAGATGTGGAATGTTTGGAGTTGGTCTTGGTATAAAGCGTTAAATTAGTGAGCATAGTGGGGAACGGAAGTGTCCTAATGGGAACAAAATGTCTTAACACTAGTTTCCTAGGTTCCCTCTGCCTATTCTACTATGTGTGCAGGATATAGCGTGAAGCTGAAAAAAATCTATAGAAAGTTTACTGGCTCCTAAGACTTATACTAGTACTATTAACTACAAATGCTTTTGTATTTACCTGTATCGCTTAAGTTCCATTTTATCTAAACATTTTTACCGCCAAATAGATGACATAATAAACAATTGATGATAATTCTACTTTAGGCTGCACTTAGCACGTGTAGTAAGTATATTAGGTATATTTTAAAAAAGTTGTGGTTTCACTCGAGGTAATATTTTTATTTCTTTTCCCTGCTTTAGTAAAACAAAAAGCAGCGTTACGTTAATAGAGTTACGCTATATATGAGATGGAGCGTGAAGCTGACTTTTTTAGCAGAGGGATCCTAGGAACACACCTGCCTCAAACCTATTAAGACATGCAGTACGCAGTAAGACATTTCCGTTCCCATTTTCTACCTAATTCCGGAGGTATTTTTTATTGAGTGGTGAAACTCAACGTCGCGCTGTGCCTCGTTACTGGAGCGATAAAATTTAAATATTCATAATTTGATTTCCTCAAGTGGGAATACAACCCACAACCTGTCACGTTTACAGTCGTACATTTTAGCTCCTGCTTTCCCCGCTAATACTGGCCTCAATAGCATTTGAAGGTGACTTATAATGCATAATATGCAAATGTGCATATTTATATTATTTTTTTCCCAAAATAACAAATTAAATCTACATATATATACATATATATCCGCACCGAGTTTTTGCCATTTTATATTTTAGGCCAGTCGTGGCGCAGCGGCACGAAGTGTGACTGTAAAACCGGCTGGTTGTGGGTTCGATTCCCACTCGAAGAGATGAAATATTTACTTAAATTTGTATTTCCATTTCTTCGCTCTGGTGTCGAGGTTAAGCGCGGCGTTGAGTTCTGCCTCAACACGCAATGCCTCCAGAATTCGGCAGAAAGTGGGGAAAGGAGTGTCTTAACACTAGGTTCCCTCTGTCTACCCTGTTGTGTGCGGGATACAGCGTGAAGCTGATAAAAAAAAAATATATATTTATTTACGTGTTTTTTTTTTCGTCATGAATCGTAATATGCTATCAAAATTATTATATTCATATCTGGTCATAGCTGTGGCAATTATTGTACGTGGTTTTGATAGTTTGCCAAACTCAGTACTTTATAGAACTATTCGTATACAGAGTGTAAGCTCAGTTTTCATTGGATAAAAGGATTTTAATTTTGATAACTGGTTTATAATTTTTAGTAATGAATAATTTAGTCGGTGTTTCGAAATATTGTAATTTTTAGATTTTCTATGTTGTAGTAGTTAAAGTTTATATTCTAATTAGAATTAATATTGTTTTCAATTAAGGTATTGTCTTAATATGGTGTCACAACGATTTAAGTCCATCCGGATGTCCATTGCGTAGTGAACGAAGTGCTTTACCAAACGCTTACGATGCTGTGTGAGGGATATAGCGTGAAGCTTAAAAAAATTAAACACCTTAATGGAAATCGAAGACACAACCACCACTTAACAAAAATGGCCACAGTTTTATAGCAAAATACACATATCTATATATAAAAAAAACGAAAACCAATACGATTGTTAATTTTTTTTACGACCTCATCATAAACAAAGTAGTGCACACACACACACTAAGCCACTATAAACAAAAAAAATGAATTGAAATTATACCCTCCACGTATAATTCCAGTCTTTTCGCGCAAACAATGCCTCGTGTCGTTCTTTTTTTTAATTTATTATTACAATACAACGTCATAACTGAGTAAATTATGCTATGTTCTACAAAACTGTTTATTCGGCTTGTGTGTAGGATTTGTTGAGTCTCTTATTTAATTATAATATCTAAATAAATAAATAGCCTTATGCGTCATATACGATCGAACTTTCTTTAATATTTAGTCATTCTGCTGTAATATATCTCTTTTTTTTAGCTTTCACGCCATATCTCGTATGGTACGATAGGAAGAGAAAGAAATATTCCGTTCTCCACTTTCCGAATTCGACATTGGTTGTTAAGAAACAGGCACTTAACGATGTCTTCGATCGATGTCGAACTTTACACCAGAGCCGTTTAAAGTTTCAGTTTATAGAAAACAAATATTTTTGAGACACACACCAAATTTATACCATTTATGCTTAGATTTTTTCGGCATCCTTTTATATTAATTGCCTGATTATAAGAGTATTTTCTTGCAAAATAAGTGTCGCTTAAACAAAAATGTCTCGATCTATAATTTTTTAGAATCATACAAAAAGTTCTAAGCGCCAATACGCATTACATTTTGGCTTCAAAGTTAAAATTCCAGTGCTAAATAGAGTTAAATCGAAATCAATGTTATCACAATTAACAAGCAATTTAGTATGATTTAAATAAGTAAAGACCCATATTACCTAGTGGTTGCCAAAAATGTTAATTTCCCAATGTAAAATTTGTTTTACAAACAATAAGAAATGAGTTTAGTTTTTAGTTTTTGGTTTTAGTTTCACAAATAGATTTATCGATTACATCATATTCATTAAGATTATTGCATATATAATTTTCATTAAACTAAGCTTTCAATTATTACTTAGGTTACTAAGGATATAATACTTAGACTTTCCTCTATTAATAACTTCATAATTTGCAGCAGGGATTATTGTAGCAAAAGATTTTTGTGCACTACTAAAAGGTAGGTAGGTATGCGGTATAAAGGAATTGTAATTATCTTAAACAAATTACAACGGGAAATTAAAATTTGAGGAATTTTAAAAATAAAGAATAATTTATCGTTTATGATATAGGACACAATTTCAGACAACTTCATTGAAATTTGTATGTTTTCTAATTCTAAAGGAACTGGGGATTCTGACAACCTAAACAAATGATTAACATTAATTACTAAGAATTAGTTTCTGTCAGTTTCACGCTGTATCCCGCTCAAGCAGGGTAGGCAGAGGGAACCTAGTGTTAAGACACTCCATTCCTCACTTTCTGCCGAATTCTGGAGGCATTGCGTGATGAGTGGCAGAACTCAACGTCGCACTTTGCCTCGACACCAGAGCGAAGAAATGGAAATATAAAAATATAGGTATATTTCATCTCTTCGTGTGGGGATCGAACCCACAACCAGTCGGTTTTACAGTTACACTTTGTGCCCCTGCGCCACGACCGACCTCAAATGTACGTCCTATGAATTAGTAATTATGTTAATCATTTGTTTAGGTTGTCAGAATTCCAAGTTCCTTTAGAATAAGAATATTATAAAAATCTAAAAGTGTTATAATAGAAGGGTCAAGAGTATTTGTTTTGTAAATAGAATAGAATTTATAATCTTCTAATGTATAAGATAAGTTTAAAAGACTTTATTGAAGCACATTATACACTTCCTGTAATTTTGCGCGAAATGTAAGAGAATTGATATCAATATTTAAACTTGTTATTTGTGACTTTTAATTTTTAATAGCATCGTTCAAACTGATTTTTATTTTGCGAAATTATGTTATTGTGCCTATTATATGTTTAAAAGTTATACCCACACCGCCAAACCAAGCTTAGCAATCTTTTAGCCTTTGAAAGTATTAAATGTGATATGGAAGAATAAAGGGCAAGGATGTTGTGATATAGAAAGGACATTAAAAATGACAAGTGTACACTGAAATAGGTTGCAAGTTCAATTCCCATTCGGGAAAATGAAATTTTTAACATTTTTATATTTTCTTCAGAAAGACTAGGTAAGCCGTGGCGTTGATTTCCGTCACTCAACACACGATGTCTTAAGAATTCTTCGGAAAGTTGGAAATCTTAATAGAGTATGCCTACTCTCCTATGTGCGGGATATAGCTTGACGATTAAAAAAAATAAAGCCCACATTTCGAAATTCCTATTCTACTATATAAATTGTGTAACACATCACCCATTTTAACAGAGAACTACACGATAATAAAGAGGCAATTATTTTGTTTACACGAAAATTACCGTGCATATGCAACCAATATTCTGATATAGAGTGCAACAGCACGAAAATCGAGAGTAACTCGCATTATTATACACCGTTCTAGAGTTAATTACTGCAAAAAGTATAGATAAAAGGATATATAATTTTTTTGGAGCCATTTGTGGTGCAAGGGTGCGAGAGTGTGACTGTAAATGAAACAGGTTGTGGGTTCAATTCTACTCAAGGAATGTGTTGAATTTGGGGGAAACTGGGAAAGATCAAAGTGATAAGAGATCGATTTCACTTGTGGAACTGTATTATTTTTATTTCCTGTATCTAGTAAAACAAAGCGCGGCGTTAAGTTCCGTCACCCAATAAGCAACTGTCGTGTTTGAGGAATGTTGAGGCTAGAGTGCTTTAGTACTTAAACATGGGGAACAAGGTAGGGAATTTACTTTTCGAACATTTAGATAAAATTATCCCAAGTGCACAAAGAATACAATATGGCTGCAAAGTTTTAAAAGAGCATTATGTGAGGGAATATTCATTTTATAGTTATAATATACAGAAGATTCAAAGATATCGTGGCTTCTGGAATCTGTCGAATGTTCCAAAGTGTGGAATAACCCTATAAAAAATTTAAAAGTATATAATAAATAGCATTCTCTCTTGTCAGATGATAATTCTTAGCATTTATTCCTCTTTGGGTAGCGGAAATTTGTAAAAATCTCCTTATAAGAACATATATAAGTTGGTAACAAGGATATAAAAATTTCGTATTGGTTTGTCGAGAGCGTATGTAAATATGGCTTAGTGGTAAGAGCGCTTGGACGGCTTGCAAGAAGTGTGGGTTCAAATCCCGCTGCGTTATTTTTTTATACGTTGTATAAATAAGTATGGTATATGAATAATACTTCACTTTCTATCCGTTTTCATATAATTGTTTATAAAAAATCCTGTAGGTACATAATGATAGGGGAGCCGAAGTGTGGACTTCGGGATTTACTTAAGCGCGGCAGATTAATATACTGTCGCACCCACGTACCACTTGTCGCGCAGGGGCACAAAGTGTGATTGTAAGATCGACTGGTTGTGAGATCGATGCCCACTCGAGGCATTGAAATATTTATTTACATTTACATTTTCATTTCTTCGCTCTGGTGTCGAGGCAAAGCGCGGCGTAAGTTCCGTGACTCAACACACAATGCCTCCAGAAATCAGCGGAGAGTAGGGAACGGACAGTCTAAACACTATGTGAAGGTGATTTCTTTTATTAATATATCTACTGGGGGATTCCTTATACTCGGTTCCACCAAACTTATGTACTTCCACCAAATTTGAGCGCCATATATATGGGGGCCGTCTAGGATAGAGATCAGGTTCGTAAAAAAAAATTATCATTTGAAATTCTCTAGCGCGTCATATTAAGATAGAGTAAGTTAGTTACATGCCAAATCATGTATATTCCACTAATCTGACAATTTGAGAGTGACAGAAAGAAGGGGGACATTCTAGACAATCTCGAGCGTAGCTAATTTTTTTTTGTTTGAAGGGTATAATTCAAGGATCACGAAAAATATATAGTCTTACGAATTCCAGAAGATGAAGTATTAAAAATTGATTGATAAAATTTAATGCAGCTATATTCCTCTCTGCGTGTTCCTATTCCTCTTTCACTCTTTCTCTATCTTTTACTCCCTTAGTCTTCGATGAAGATGATAATTTAAATATATACGTAAAAAAATATTTTTTATAATCACTTTCTTATAAATACAAGTATTCACTTCAAACATACACTCTTTTATTTACATGATATTTCTTGAGCGTTTTTAATTAATTACGATCGGCGGGGTCGGCTGCCGTACTATAGAGTAATTTACACATTTATTTCATTGACTTTGTACAAAAATATAAATTTTATTTAAATAAAATTACTAAAATAGAATTACTTACTTTAAGTGAAACACATTACTGCTCACAGCGTAAATTTAATTTGATAGATGTTATCCATTTTTTCTGAATTTTGAAAATTTTGAAATTGAAATTAGAATATTTTCTTGTATTTTTTTTTCGGTAATTCTACACAGTAGGTTTTGACAATATAGTGCAAAATCACTTTTTATGTATACATGCGTATTATATGATTTTTTTTAGTTTTACACTGTATCCCGTGTATAGTAACATGGGCCAATATACAACTTTCACCGCTTGCATGTTGAGTAACGGAACTTAACGCTGCGTTTTATCTTATCAGAGTACAGAAATAAGGATAATTAATTTTTAATTGTCTCCGTGTGGGGATCAAACCCACAGTCAGACGATGACGCACTGCGTAACAATAACTTTTATCAATAGAAGGGACGAAGATTGAGATCTCCCTTGTACCGCCGTCTATTATTATATTGATTGTTGGTATAAGGCAAGAAAATTATCATTAAATTAATTCGTAAAATATACAGACCACGTTTAATAATGTATTAAAAACCAATTCTTATTCTTTAACAAACATAAATGTAGCAAAAAACACAAAGAAAAATTTTAATATTTTTTAGTTTATTGAAATTAGTTAATATTATCATTAGACTCAAGTAATGCATTCATATTATTCTTCATCGGTGCATTTATTACAGGTATTTTTTTGCATTTATGGTACTTAACAGATGATTTATAATTTGAGCATTTTAATTCGACAGAAGATTCTAACGGAGTGCTTAGCACTAGGTTCCCATGTTCCCTCTACCTACCCTACGGTTGAACATATTTGTCTTATTTAGAACTCATAAACTGAGTGAATCGGCGAGTGCACTTAGAAAAGTTCTTCGTCAATAGTTATGTATAGTTCTGGAATGTAAAATACTTCTATTATTTCCATAGAACGCTACGTTGCAGCAATGAGAATATGTTAAACCTTGAAAAAAAATGAAATAAACATGACGAGACAAAAATTACCCAGCGGCAGTTAAAATGAAACATTTTTTTTTTTTGAAAAATATGACTGCTATATAATTAAATATATTTTAAATCATGTAAATAAATGTATAATTGATATTAATTAACTTATAAAATAATTACACACAATTAAACTTGCGTTTGGGACAAAAATAGAACGGGGGCGCTTCTAGAGTTATCACATCTTTATTTTGTTTTTTTTTAGAGTTGGCACAGGGAACCTAGTGTTAAAAGGGAGGGGCTAGTGGAGGCATTGCTTATTGGGTAACGGCATTCGATGTCGCAATTCGATTCAACCAGAGCAAAGAAATTAAAATATTAAATATTTAATATCTTCGAGTTTGAATCGAATCCACAGCCTATCACGTTTACCGCTATTCTTTGTGCCACTGGGCTACGACTGGCCTCGTATTATATGTTATAAAGCCCAAAAGTGTAGATAATATTATTTTATCTTACATTATTTGAAGTTTTCTTTTATTCCCAACTTTTCTTTTTTTAACTTTCTTTTCATGTATATTTGAATGGTCCAACAAATCTTGACGGCTCGGACCACTTGTCATTTTTGGGCGAACTGACATAAATAACAAAGTTTAATTATTCACAATTCGTGAGAAGCGAATGCGGC
>DWMY01002668.1:0-11396 GCA_018249775.1 Heliconius hecalesia formosus
GGATTCCGCGATTTAATATGTGATATCTGGAATTCGGGTGGAAATTGCAAAACGGACTATCGAAAAATGCATGCTTTATCTCAAATATAGTAGGTGGAGTAGGTAGAGACAGTGTTGAGATTTTTTTCTCCACTTTCTAAATATTGCGTGTTGAGTTACGAAACTCGACGCCGTATTTTAAAGCACTTATAATTTTCTACATATTTAAATACTAGATATAACACCTTTTTTAATTTCTAGTCAATGCAATAAATATCTAATTAAACTTTAAAGAAGTATTGTATGAAAAGCTGAAACCAATTTGAGCAATATTGTTATCTTCAATCCAAACATTTTTATCGTTTGATTCATGATATTAAAAGGAATTCTTAAAAGGTATTGGATAGGTATTCGTTTTATTAATAAACGCAACATGATTACTCGAAGCCAACTAACTGGAAATTTATTATAAGTACACGTCGTCTTCAAGCAAATGCTTCTAATCTGTCTAATCTGTGACATTTTTTTGAACCGCCGGTAAATGCTAGTATGTATGTACATTAGAAACGTTCATTCATTGTGTGTAATATAAATACATATAGTCAATTAAACTCTATTAAATACTAACTGTAATGTATTTAGAATGTGTGGCTCATATTTTCTACAGAATAGGTGACACGTTGCGATACAAAATAATTCAACATTCGTTAAGTGCTCACAAAAGGGTCACATGTTCCAGATGCCAGGAGAGTGTTTATTATAGGCATTTCAGTTTATGATCTGTCAATTTTTACAGTTCATCTACCTCCATACAACTGTGAATATATGTAAAAGTAAGGAAGGGGTGATATAAAAAATAAAACAGAAAAATACACTATACTCAACACTGTATAATACAGGTGAAAGTTTGTTTGGTTGAACGTTCTAATGTCAGAAACTACTGGTTAGAATAGATTTTTTTGTTGTTGGATAGTCTAATTGTGATGGAAGGCTATATTAAACTATGTTAATATGCTACGGTCAGGGCTATCTAGGAGACTTGAACTGTGACATATATAGTATTTCCTATTTCCAATTTACCACGTACTAAAACGCTCCTACTATATAGTTTACATGAGATATAAAAATAACTATTTTATGCGTCTAATACTTCAAACTTTTTTATGACTTTTTTATTATTATTTAAAATTGGTGGAAGTGTCATATCAAACTATCATCTCCTATTCAACGATGTAGGATGGTAATGGTTCAAAGTTTTTTTTTGTTATTTGCGCACTAGCAATAGCTTCATACTAATTTTCAGCTTTCTAGAACTATCCTATGAATTTTGAGAGTTACCTGTCAGTTAATCGGTGGCAAAATTAAAATCTAAATTACAAAAGCTATGCAGATGAAACTTATTAAATTTAATAAACTCACAATCCAAGCCCAAGTTACGAGGGTTCAAAAAAGTTTAGTTTAGTGCTATTTAACTTAACTTTTATTATATCGTAACCAAAGATATTTTAAAACATATAAATAAAATAGTAATATTAATAGTTTACATACCTGGAGCTGCTATCTGAGATTCGCATAGGTCGCCAGTGTACCCGGGCGCGCAGATACAACTCACCGCCGCTGGACCCATTTGCCTGTTAGAATGGAATAATATATAGATAATTACAATATCAATTGTCAATATACGCTAAATTACAATATTGTCTTTAGCACGATAAGTAAAGGGAACCTAGTGCTCAGAGATGCATTCCTCAGTTTCGCTCACTTTTCGTGTGACGGAACTCATTTTGTGAAACAAAAATAATTAAAAAAAGATTTTATAATTTTCAAGTCGAGTAAAATATACAGGCTTAATAACTTGATATTTTATAGGGTTGATGTAGCATTAGCTTGACATCGACTACAAAATTATAAAATCTTTCTTAATTATTTTTGTTTAACAAAATCAAAGTAAGTTTTGCTTTATGTTAAGTAAATTTATTTTTTACTTTTTAGTTTATAGTTTGAAGTCGGTTTTCTTTTGTTAAAAATTAATTTATTTTACGATTTCAAGTGAAAGACCAAAGAGGAAGCTGCTCGAAGGGGCACGCAGCGATTTTCCTATGTAAGACTTCAATCTTAATTTGTTTTGCATGTTGACAACATAAAAAATATTCGGATGAATTGAGTACCTTTCCGTATTTGAAGTCGGTTGAAAAATGCGGGTAGACTACCCGTGACCACGGACTACTGCAAAGTGTTCGAAACGTCGGGTTTCCAAAAATGTATAAACAAACAAAATATACGCGATTAATCCGGTTAAAATAGTTTTATTTAAAATGTGTAATAATCGTGAAAATCAAAGAACTTATTAATAGTTATATTAGATCATTTCGTTCCAAAACATTATGGGTAAAATTGATTGATGTAAAAAAAAATGTATTTTACAATTCCGTTGATGTAAAAAAATATGTATTTTACAGTCACTCATTTATAGGAATATAAATATAGAAAATATCTTAGTGGATCAATTTTGTAAGACATTCAATTCATTCATTTGTAAGACATTCAAGTCTTAAATTAATACCAAATTTCGCGAATATTAACATAGAAAATTAACAAGTTCGAAATTGCTATAACAGCTTCATAATACTTGTATACGTACTCTAGAGCACTACCGTGTATCCAATCTGACGTCCGCTCCGTTAACTAAACTACCTAATGTAGCTGGTATCTACACAATTTATGTAAATCCCCAAATGAGTATCGAAGTATCCGAAACCAATTAATCACGCAGTGTATTCTATAAACTTCGGATACCATATAAACTATATTATTTTATTCGGCGAATCGGCACAGTAATTGATTGTAAATGCTACGTTTGTGAGTTCGATTCCCATTCGGGGGAATGAATTATTTTCATATTTTCGGTTTGGTAACAAGATAAAGCGTGGCCAGTCGTTACGAAATGTCTCAAAAATTGGGCGGCAATTGCTCGCAATATCTAATATAATAAAACGCAGAATCTTAGACTTTAACTTCATTTTGCTTATCCTGGTATTTATGAGATATATTGAGTTGGTATTTATTTTATTTATTATTTCTCACATCGTCATGACGTAGTGGGCAACGTTTCGCATTAATGAGTGGATGGTCAATGGATTTAAATTTGATATAAGCTGTAATTTATTTAATGAATGAACATGTATTTAAATTTTCTTAATAAGACTCTCTAAGTAATTTTGTAACTACTAAGGTACTACTTATTATTAATTTCATAACTATGCAATATTTTTACATAAATTATGGCCTATGATTTATTCTGACGTATAAGCTATATTACTGTAAAGTTTCATCTAAATTCATTTAGTAGTTTTTGCGTGAAAGCGGAACAAACATCCATCCTCAGAAAGTTTTACATTTATGATATTAGTAGAATGTAAGAAGCTCTAAGAAGCTGAACTGGTATGATAATTGGACTGGTATAATCCTGGAATTTGGCAGTTAAATAAAACAAAAACATGGTATTTTTAATATTTTTAAAGTGTAATTCCACACGTAGGAAAAAAAAATGAACTAACCCCGTATGGGTTAGTTTAATTTTTCTTTCCTTTCTCATTGAGCTACGTCGAATTGTAATAAGCGTATAAGAATATTGATGTAGCTCGATGAGAACGTATGGCTTAGTTGGTCAAAGCGCTTGGACAGTTACCAAAGAGGCGCGAGTTCAAGTCCCGCTACGTTCAAGTTTTTAAACGTTTTCCTAATAAGTAACAATGTAGTGTTACTGAGCTGGCTCGATGCTCGAGCCTGGAGTCAGGTTACTGGTAAAGCACTTAGGTATTTTTTTCATTTAATTCACCCTTTTCATTACACTATAAAAGCATGTTTTTTAGATTCTTTTAGTTACGTATATAATTTTATTTAACAATATGAAAAGCTACGATTAATTCGAAATAAAATATGTGTTCGAATAAAGAAATTAATTGAATTATATTATATTATTACACTAATTAACTCTGTGGTTTAGCATAACTGAAATTTTGGGTGCCCTCAGTGTTGATATTTACAAACACAATGATAATAATGTTGATCAAACTATATGACTTTCAATAAAATCAGGTGAAACAGACAGTGAAATATCATTCCATTTTACTTTTAGGGACAATTTATATATTATTATATTCTACACGAAATGAATATAAAGTTTAGAAGCTTATTGCCATTTATTTATAATAACCTATAAACTTTATTCTAGAATAGTATAGAATAACATATATATATACAGCAGTAATTAATTCAATGATCAATAGTCATGTATTTGTGATATGAGCATTTCTCTATTCTAAACCATCCTGTGGGTACTCAAGTGAACATTTATCAGGCGCGCACACGTATTTAGAACATAATTCGTGGGCCACGAGATTGTATGGAAATTGATGCTATTATCGCAGTGCAGAGAGCACTTCACGCAGCAAATGCATTACGTCAGGCAAACAGTTTGAAAGCCTTTATTACGCGACCTGCTCTCGTAGTGTTGGTGTGCATCGCGGTAGTGTGATGGATGGTTTACGAAAAATTGTGTTTTTTTACGAAAATGTAATTTTGTTATGTTTACATTGTAAAAATATAGTTTTATTTCCACTCACTAGCGGTGTGCAGAATAATTTGCGGGTATTATTCTTAATATTGAGTCTTCATACTTATTATGTTATTACATGCTACAAATATTAATTCTATTTTATAAAAAAAGTTGAAATTTCCAAGTTATATGTAGAAATGAGGTCGTCAGATGATACAAGCGTGCAACTATAGAGAGTATAGAGTCCGATTCGAGTCTGGACAGTGAAATATTTTATATAATTTCATTTTCTTAGAACTCCGCCACTCAACACGCTATGCATCAAGAATTTCGTGGATAATATGGAACAGAAGTGTCGCAATGGGAAACGGAGTATATTAATATGAAACACGCATTCTTTTCCTATAATATTATATAAATACTTGTACAAATGTACTCGTGCATAAAATAAAAGTAATTTTAACTTTATTTTAGTGAATTTAGTCGGAAATTCAGGGCAGATTCAGCGTTCGCTGCGTCGAGGTGTGGTCTATCTCACAGGGCTTGTGAGAATTATACCAAGCTAAATATCTGCATTCCATTCTGAATCGATATTTAGAGTATAGAAAATATTATTATTAAGCCAAATACGAAACAATCGTTGCTGGAAAATTTCGAAATATACATTGTTTTTTACGTAATTTTAATTCTAGGTTTTCTTTTATAACTGAGATTCGAAAGCAAAGTAGATTGCCTTACAAAATGGATTTACATACATATGTATAATATTCAAAGTGACTATTTCGTTGAAATATAATTTATTCTTTTATAGTGAAGAATTTTTTTTTCTTAAACTATAGTCTCGTCAAATAGGGGTCAAACCCACAATCATCACGTTTTCAGTCTGATGCCTAACCCACTGTGAGCCAATGACCTAGAATCAATTCATCTTTGCCATAGCTTAAATCAAACTACTACTATAACATAACTTTAATATTAAAAGTATTTAAAACCTAAATATTCATTACATAAATAATATTGTGACAACAGAAACTTTCGTACTAAATATCGAGGGAGATCCATCGTCGGCGACGTCGAACTCGTTATCGCGAGGAAATTGCGAGGACTTAGGATGTGAGCTGTGACCTCTTTGGAATGGATGGGGGACACTATTTTAATTGTGTGAAAGAAAGAGCTTAAAATATTATTCGTTTGTATTTCGAACTTTGGAGAATAAGTTATTCTAAAGTTTGAGATTTATATTGAACTCCAAAAAAATTATAAGTAACAGCCTACCCTAGGCATAAAGAACATAATTTGAGGACACTCCATCGTCCATTTTTCCCTTAATGTTCGAGTCATTGCGGGATGATTGGCGAAAATCAAGGCCGTACTTCGTTTCTTCAGAGCGGGGAAATATAAATAATTTATGTATGACTAATTTACGTAAACGCGACGTTTGCGAGTCCGATTCCCACTCGATTATATTATATGTTTAATATTTTCATTTCCTCGCTCTGTTAAGGTTAGAAAGCGCGGCGTTGAGTTCCGCCACTCAAGTTACAATATCTCCAGAATGCGGCAAAAAGTGGTGGTAACTCTTAAGTCATAATGGAGTACGAAGTGTCTTGACACTAGGTTCCCACGCACTGCCTACCCCGCTATTTGCGGGGTATATTGTAAAGCTACAAAAAGAAGAGTAATAAATATTAAAATTATTTTTCATAGTTGCGTCAAGCTATGAAAAAATAATTTTCATCTCTTATAATTCAAAAAAGTGCTACAAACTGATAGTACCTGCACTTTTTACTTTTTTCTTGATGCTGTAATAAATTATTACTAAGCCGTCTTAAAGTTGGGTTGCCTTTGGTTAGCCTAATTAATGACTACCAAATGAATATTAAATTAATCACAGTTAAAATGTAATTTATTCGAAAACACCCTTTAATTAGCGGTTTCGAAACGAAACCTTAATTAAGGTCTGGTCTATACATAAGTACATGTTATATTAAGAGCAGCCCAAGCATGCAATTCAAATTTCATTTATCAAAACACCTGTCTCCCTGGGAAGGTTTGACAAGGGTCACGTTTACCTGCAGGTTCCGCCGTTTTTGCACATGTTGGACGTCCTCGGGCACAACGGTCCGACGCCGCAGTCAGCGCCGGAGTAACCTTCGAAACACGAACAGTAGAACTCCCTGTAATGAATAATGTGTATTGTTTAAATGTTCCACTAAGCTTTTTTATAGTCTAGAATGTCTGTCTGTCAAGGCAAGTTTTCAAGAACGCGCCAACAAGCAATTTTTAATCAAATATCCAATCTCTTGAAAAATATGAAAATTTCGCGAGAGACACGAAAATATCACTTATATTTTTATTTATAACTAAAATTCCAAGATAAAATGTCTACTAAAATTAACAAAGCACCGTCAAATAAAATAATAGTTTGATCAAACAGCAGGAGTCGTGCAAATATTCTATAAAGCCATTCACTCTTCGAAACAAGGATTAATTTTAAATATTCATGATTTTTCAATCTAAAGCGAAACCCAATTTCAGATTTCAGCGGCAATTATTAAGCAAATGAACGGATACAATTAGTATTATCGGGAGTGAACGCTCGACGATCAAATTGTAATCGATTCCAATCCAGATGTTTTAATTAAGTAAATGTTTTCCTGGCGATATACCTCTTTGAAACACGCTTATGATAAGTAATGGTACATCGTGATGTCGAAAGGTTATTCTGGATATCATTTGTCTTAATTCAGTAACAATAGTAATGTTGTCCATAGTATACAAAATTGGTATTGATTTAAAATTAGGGTTCCGTATCTCAAAAGGAAAAATCGACTCTTGTAGGATTACTTTGTTGCCTATCTATCAAGACTATATCCCGAGATCACGTGGAATCAAAAGCTGAAATTAATATAGTCCATTCATGTCTACGGTATATTGGAGCACAGATAAAATTAAAATTAAAAAATAGATTTTTTTTAGTAGTCAACGCAATGAAAAGGAACAAGCATTTACGCATAGTTTTTTTATTGTATTAGAATTTTTGTATGACATTCGAGTAGATCTTACATCTAATAAAATTCGGCACAAAGTGGAAACTTTCAATATAAATAAAAGTACGTTTTCAACGTATTTCATAAAAACAAAATCGTTACAAACTTTTATAAATATTTAATGTCATACAAATTGAGTGCATACGTTCGCAAATATAGGTTTGTCAACTTTTTCAAGTTTGTCAAGTTGTACTCCTCCTATTGACCTATAATCCTCAAATTTAAATTATCTTACATATTATAGAAATAAATCTGAAATCCATATTATTTAAATAAATGTGAACTTTTTGTGTACTTTCCTCTCACACTATGTTATACTAAAGGAATTCTAATTAAATTTCTCATACTATCTGTCGTATCTATGGCAATACCGCACAAAGCTTTCAAGTGGTACACGAAATAAACAAATTGACACGCTTACAAATATTTTGTCACGTAAGCGCTGAGAGAGGATGCGGTCGATGTGCTTTTTGAATAAACTAAAACTTAGTTGTACTTGGAATCTCAGTGCATCCACTATCAAACAGACATTACTGTACTAAACCCAAACAACTGCACGTCACGTATTTATGTGAATCTACAAGACGTTTAATTAATGTATATTCAAGTGGAACTTGGCGCGCTCGCTCGTTTGAACTCATTTACGCGCCACATTAGTCGAGTAAAATTAACTGCTACACTTAAAGATACTAATTTAGAAGACTAATTAGCTACTTAAACAATACTTGGCTTTTGAACTCCTAAATAAGTGTCGTCTTCCAAAGACCTAGACTAACTTTACATGAAA
Organism: Heliconius hecalesia formosus; assembly: GCA_018249775.1. Classification (NCBI taxonomy): domain Eukaryota; kingdom Metazoa; phylum Arthropoda; class Insecta; order Lepidoptera; family Nymphalidae; genus Heliconius; species Heliconius hecalesia. The sequence goes on from DWMY01002668.1 coordinate 8,375, forward strand.
GACCACGTACACGTATATTACATCCCGTTCATCGACTACCCTCGATTATTTTCGTAAGGCTCATCCAATTAAAACAAGAACAAAAGACAAAGCAATTGAGTCAATACGATGTGGAATTTTGAGCGATTCATTAAAATATACTGAATGAGCGCTATTGTCAAATATGTTTTATAAGAATCGGGAATAAACAATTGCTACTCTATGTAATCAAATAGCAAATATATATCATAAAACGAAGCTGCCTAATGATGTATTATTAAAAAAATGCATAAATAAATCAGCTTCACGCTGCATCCCGCGCGTGGTAGGCAGAGGGATCCTAGTGCTAATACACTCCGTTCCCTACAACATGAAGAATACAGCACGCGGTCCACAAGGTCCGCAGGGTCGACATAATAATAATAATAATCTATATATTTGTTTCTGGAAGCCGTCGTGGCGCAGGAGCACAATGGTGTCAATGTAAAGCGACGGTTGTGAGTTTGATCCCCGCTCGGGGGAATGAATTATTATATAAAAAGATTTTTATTTCTTCGCTTTGGCACCAAAGCAATAGCCCGGCGTTGAGTTTCGCCACTCAACGCGCTTAGCCTGAATGTTACGGAAAGTGGGAAACGGAGTGTTTTAACGCTAATTTCCCTCTGCTTACCCTGTGCTAGACGAGGGATACAGCGTGAAGCTGAAAAAAAAGAAAAAATAAATAAAATATACTTACTTATAATCAGGCTTAGCGTAACAGTGTCCCAGTAATCTACACTCTATAGCGCTACACGAGGCCGGCTCCGGCGCGGTGGACGGCGCCTTCACCACATACGTCATGTTGAACCCGAAAACTGATAGTAGCCCGAGAGCCCTCAGCTGAGTGCCTTCCAGTCTGTTGAGAGTTAGTTCTACGACTAGCACTGGACTCTGGACCTGTAAAGGAAATTAATTGTTAATATTCAAGGTACGTGCTGTGTTCATTTAGTTTAAGGTATCCTCGTACATATATTTGTTGGCATTAGAACTGTACTTTTTTTTGTTTTTTTTTTTTTTGTGTAAAAGTAAAGCAAAAGTAAAGCTCGTCATACACTAAATATATCTATATATTTAGTGGTAGCTTCTATAAGCTACCACAAATTTTAGTAAGCTTGTCGTAACTTCTATAGGTATTTAGTACATAAAAAACAACGTGGAGAAATGAGGGTTACAACAATATGTTCTCTCTGCGGGAAAAACTGTTGCTTATTTTACTTATTAAATAAAATAGTCATTAGAATAGTATATGGTAAAAAGCAAAAATATGCCAATATTTAAGCTAATATTAATACAAAAAAAATGAGAAATCGCTGTTCCTCTTACAAGAGATTAAGGTGAGTACTTCCTTTATTATGTTAATTCCGGCTAAGCCTGTGATAGCTTATACTTTACAGTGAATTATGTAGATTGGAGTAGTCTATTGTTAATATAATGTACATTTCTAAAATGTTTTCGAGAACTTATCTGTAAACAGAATAACTTATTGTAAATGAGATTGTATGTAAATTATTTTTTGGGTAATTCCTCTACGATACTCGGAGTTAAAAGAAAAAAATAAAAAGATAGTAGACTACACACAATACAGAACTATGTATATTATTTAAAAAAGGAAGATGAATGTGTATTTTAAGAAATAGACGATTCTTAGTACTTACTGACAAACCTGTAGCCTGTATTGAGAAAAAACACGATTAGTTAAGGTAACTTAAAACGGAGTATCGTAATACTTCGTTCCCATGGAGACATTTTAATTCCCCGTTCTTGAATCTTTAAAGCATTGCGTGTTGTTGAGTGGTGGAACTCAACGCCGAACGTTACGAAGTGAGTTTCAAAATATTTACTTCAACTATCTCTTGCACAAGTTTCGTAGTTAAAAATGACATAACTACAGCTCTACGCGACGCTACAGCACTTCAACTGACTGGCAAAGAGGCTATAAAGATAATATGTTTTTCAATTTACTTAAACGAACTATCTGTCTGTGAAACAATTAATAAGGCAAGTCGTGGTGCGACGGGTTGTGGGTTCGTTTCCCATTCGGGAAGGTGAAATATTTAGTATTTTAATTTCTTAGCTCTGATAACGAGGCAAAGCATTGCGTTGAATTTCGCTACTCAGCACACAATGCCTCCAGAATTCGTCGAAAAATATAACTGACGTAATGAGATTGATGTGTCTTAACACTAGGTTCTCAGGTTCCCTCTGCCTACCGTGCTATGTGCAGGCTACAGAGTAAATCTAAAAAACAAGCTTACTGTTGATTACTAATTTTATATCCAGAACGACTTATAAAGGTTAATGCATTGGTTGATTGATAATGAGAAAAAATTAACAATTAATTAAAAGTAAGTCGCGTTAACAAGATTATTAAAAATGTTTAACAAATGTTTCTTTCTCGCGCATTCTTGTATATCAAACAGAGAAAATCTAATACTTTAAACAGCGCACTGACATGCCTAAAAACTATAAAATATCAAATAAGAAACATAACAAAACACCTTATGAAATGTCACTCTGTAATACTGCATTCATCTATTTTAGAAGGATTGCGAGATTGATATTAGAAATAAGACATAACAATAATTCTAAAAGCCTAATAATATTAATGTGATAAAAGTTTGTGAAAATGAATTTTTGTCTCATTTTGACTCAATAACTGCTAAAAAGATTTAGAAAAAACTTTATAGTAATATAGCTCATACAACAAAATAGCATATAGGTAGTATACTATTTATTTTTGATAATTTTACCACTAATATGAAGTTAGCTTTTCAAACATACAACATATATAATACATATAAACAACAGATCTTTATTGTTAACAATTCACACAGGGCCACTACGAAGTCTTTAACCTACAACATCAATAATAATTTCACATTTGAAGAATTCAACACATTTGTACTTAAAAAGTCGTAAAATCAGTCTTTTCCAGCGTCGCCGTCCCATTTCATTTTTTACCCGATCTTTCATTTCCGGTGCTACATATGTATGTATGCGGGGG
>DWMY01002669.1:0-11394 GCA_018249775.1 Heliconius hecalesia formosus
TATTTAATCCGAAATCTTTTAGTGGTTAACCCTAAACAAGTGGTTTTCGTTTTTTCCGCGTCAGGCTCGCGCCGACACCGCGCGACAATGCTCGCTCCTCAACCTGATTATACTATTGTTCCTACACGTCTCGTACACCTTATATAGGCCTTTAGGGTTTTCTTTTATATAATTCTTATGTTATATATATTATAACGCCGTAAAGGATAGTTTGTGAGTCTTAAAGGCGTTCAGGTTCAGAAGTCTACGAATGTAACTTATAGACTCAAATTTGGATTTTTTTTATTAGAATTTTTATCATTTTTTTTACTTCATATAACCATTTATAGCCTTTACATTAAATAATTTATTTGAACTTATTCGTTTAGTTTATATATTAAATATAACACACAAAGGTAGTTAAATGAAAAGGTTAAAAAAAATCTAATCAATCAATATTTATTTCTTGTAATACAATTTTTGGTTCTTTTGTATTTTTTTTAAATATAAAGCATTGCATTCGCACCGCATTTTATGCAGTGACGTAACTCAACCCCACTATTTTCCCAGATCAGAGCTAAATTATTTTTAGAAACTATAAAATATGGCACGATATCATTCATTCATTATATTTTATTTATTCATTCACAATGTAATGTCAGAAGTATGTGAAACGAATGTATATCCATAGCATCTATTAATAAAGACAGATAATATCATATATAGTCTATTGTAAAGCCTCACAGAACATCTCATTAGTTGGTTTTCAGTGCGTAGGATGAAAAATGACTAGATATTGGCGTCCTACGCTCTGTGATGCCTATGGAAATGATAATGTTACTGTTAATGTAATGTAATGTAATTATATTTTGCAATTATGTACATGAACTTGTTGCGGAAAGTAAAAGAAGTTTTTATTTGTTATTAGGAGTAAAATTAGTGTTAAGGCCCTCCGTTTTACATTTTCCGCTCAATAAGTGGCGGAAATCAACGTCCATGTCTAAACATATGAATTTTTGTACAAATTAATATCGGCATGTTTTTTAAACTACAGAAATGTATTGTTTTTTGTCAAATAATATTATATTATTAGATTATTATTGATTTAATGGATTATTAGGATTATATAGGTTACAATTTCTTTAATCAATCAATTTTATTAAGTTTCATCATTTTAATGCTTACGACATCGTAATATTAATATAACATTATATTTAAATAACCAACTAATAACTCCAGAATTCGGCGTGCGAACGCGGAGTGGAGAGATAAAATATAACCATGAAGAAATTTATTTTTTCAATAACCAAATTGATAAATAAATTAAAGATATTTAGATTTTGTCTTAACTGTACTAAATGAAATGTGTCTGCGTGGGTTGTATATTTATATTTTTGTAAAATGACATGTACTTAACGATTTGTATTAAATTCACGCATGTCCATTTAATGGGGAATGCAGGAAGACTATAGCGTTATACAGCCTTTTTCTCCGTATTTGGCCCATTTCTGTAAACGTGACCGTATTGGGTTTGATTCTCACTTCGGGGAATGTAATATTTTTATTTTCCCACTCTGAAAATCAGACAAAATGGCGTTCACGCATTGTGTTGAGAACTACGTAGTGCGAGGGCAACGGAGTGTCCTAGCACTAACATTTCGCTCCGCCTGCTATTTTAAAAAAAATCTCTATCGGCCCTTGTATCTGACTCGAAAATAACTTTAACAAGAGTCCTGCGAGGCGCGAGAAAATAACTTTCAAATAAAAACTGATTGAGGCAATCGTGCAGACAATTAGGCTGGGATAACATAACCATTCTCAATGGTCATTTACTTCAGCGGGACGAATTGGAAACTGTCGGTAATGTGTTCGTGTAATTGTAATACCATCGCCGCCAGATTGTGATATTTTTTCTTTGTTGTTTTTTTCAGCGTTTATCTTGTAAATTTGTTTAGTTTTATTGTTGTTCTTGGAGTTTTTTTGACTTTGGTTTGCTGCAAAACGTTTCACGTTAATTAATAAAGATTAATATTTTATTTATTTGATTTCATTAATAATGATTAATATTAAATTTTACTTTTATATCAATCTGATAAGATATACATATTAAATTATTACTGTGTCCAGTCATCTTCGGTAACACCATAACCATTGTCTTATAAGAAATGCTTAATCGTGTTTTCTATGTTGACAACACATTTCGGTCTCTTGCTCTTGTTTTATAGCGGCTTAGGCAAGGAGAAACAAGTGTTAAAACATTCCATTTTTTACTTTTCAGTAAACTTAGAAATATTTACGCATTCAGATGCAGAAGTTACGCCGTTTATAACTAGATCGTGGAAATCAAATGAAGGAATAGCTAGAAACTATTATATATAACCCAACTGCGTTAGTATGATCCCGGTAAACAAAATTTAACGCAAAATAGTAAATGAGTTTCAAATAAGATTCCAACTCGCAGGTTGAACTTATTTATTTTACCATCCTGGTAACAAATGAAAAGTGGCGTTAAGTTCCTCTACTCAAAACGTAAATTATACAGTGGAACACAAAATGTCTTAATACTAGGTTTCGTTTGTCTACACAAAAAAATATTACCTATCTTTTTTGACATTTATACTCGATCTTTATGTTCGTAGTACTTCTTTATTATATTGATCCTCGCAAGGCAAGTACTTTAGTTTATGAACTTCTTCAAGAGACCTTCAATCATGTTCATTCGAATGACAATACAACGTTTTTTTCCTTTTGTAAATCGATACTGATCGAGCAATATCGACCGACGATCGACGGCTAATGGCTCATTGAAATGGAGGACGATGTCATCCGATAGGTGGTACTTAAAGTAGATGACTTGTCATATTGCTTGTGGTCACCTTTTTTTTCCAAACGTGAGGTTAATAGCATTAGCCCTATTGACTTTTACAGTGATACTGGGTGGGCAAGGAAGAGGATACTCTGGCCTTAAGAATCGTAAGCACTACGTGGCTGTTCGTGTTGACATGAAGGTCATCGGCAAGGGTGTCCCCTATTGAACTGGAACTTAGTCTTACGGCGATTGGATGTGGTTACTATATCTAAGGCGTTTTAAACCACAAATTGATTTTGAGGCGATTGAAAATGAAGATTGGAAATAAAAGGAATGGTTTCAAATTTTATGAAATTTTTGTGTAATATAATATTATCTTTGATATAAATATAAATTTATATAAATTACTATTTTATGTATGTATTTTGTTAATAGAACTTGTATATAATTTGTAGAGTATTAACTAATTTTAGAATATTCAAAATGGTAATTTACCAATTCATTATAATAAAAGCATAATGATGTTTAAATATTTTTGAATCGTTGAAATTAATTTAGGTATCAAAATATATAGGCATATCAAATTTATTATATCCACTTTGCATATCTTCCCTATTTAATGATACTATAATATCTCCAAGATTCATTTGTTATTGGTACAAACAGACCTATTGAAACTAATATATAACGTCTTTCTTCGTGTTACTTTATCTTCAATCCTACGGCACCGAAGATAATACAAATTTGATTAGAAAATTATTGGATAGGAATGTGTTATTTTCATATACCAAGGTCGAAATTTTAAAATACACAAAATATCGGAATGTCCACATCTTGGTTTACGTCACGAATACATACGAGTACGACTCACACTCATTTGTAGCGTAGAAATTCACGTATGTTTACGTGTCGACGACCCTAACACAAAATACTAAGAATGTATTGTTTCAAACTTACAATCTAGGGCGTTAGCCCTCTGAAATGAGTTATTTGTAACAACATGTTCGCTTCAAAATTATAAACATCGTATCGCATTCCGCTTGGATTTCCTTACAAATTTTGAAAAACATTACTCATGTTTGCTGGATATTTTGCGTCCGAATAATTGGTGATGTATCCGTTTTATGCGTAAGTCGTTGTGGCGTCATTAGAATAGTTATAGGATTGTTCATTAAAGCTCAAGATTAGAACACGATTTTGATATCATCTTATTACATTTTGTGATTAAAATGTAAGTGAAAATGAAAATTTGTAAAAAGTTATAACTTACAGTCGCAAAACACTTGTTTTTCTGATATACAACATTGTGTTCAGTTCCGTGCTATCTGAATTAAATCCAAGCACAGGAAATGTGGGCGTGCGCTCAAAAGTATCATTTATTACGATCACAGTCTACGATTAAGTACCTCGATTAATTGATAGGCAAAACAATGTATATAAATATTATTTATCAGCGCAAATGAAATTATAACTTAGCAAAATTTGTTTGCTTAATATATAAATCATATTATGTTAATATATATAGATTTAGCTTTATTTTAATAAGAATTTTACTACAATTTCTGACCAGAAATTATATCTAGTCAGAACGATTAGTGTGAACGTACGTTTTATTATAGATGCGGTTTACTTGAGGAATTTTCAGATGAAGAAATAAAGATAAACCACATTTTAAATGACGTAGTCGTCAACTAAGGAATGGGCAGATTCGTTTCCATGTTAAAGATCGTATGCCGTACATCAAGATCCTAAGATAATCCTTATTTATTCATTCTAATTAGATGGGTTCAATATAACACAGGGCTCGTTTAAAAGTATTTATTTAAGGATCTCCCATGAATTTCTACGATGTTAAGCTCTACTTAATGGCCCCTTTCCGTCGCTGTTTGAAGGGTTACAGCCCTACAAAAACACCAAGTCCATACTCTGTTATGTGGTTCAGTGTTTATACAATATTCCTTTCATCTTTTCGAGCAACAACTTTTAGTATACTATGTGTACATTTCGAAGTACATCATTTTTTTTATTATATAATTCATTCCTCGAACTGATTATGTAGAGTTTATCCTACAAGCGAACCGACACGATACAAATTTCATATCGTACTTGTGCGTGCAACGACTGTTGAATTTCTTTCTGTCTGAATCGCTCGAATATTGCCTGCAATTTATTCGTACGTGCGAAGAGGGATTGCCTTTCCTAATTGCAGTTTGTGCGCTGCACCGGCTGTTGTGTTCACGTTGCATCATTTTCATTCCTTATTATAAATATGTTTCTCGGAAATGCTGTTTGGTGACCGTTCTTTGGTATTCTTTAATGTGATCGAAGTTAGATGACATTTCGAGTGCACCTACTCATACGCTAGCAGCGGTTTCCCATGTATCCATTTAAGATTTTATAGAATCTTGATAATTTGATATCCTATTAAGGAAGTGTGCGGTTGTAGATATGAAGCTTATAAGGTATGAAAATAGTTGCCGACGTTGCGGATTGACTCTGAATGGCAAACGCCGAGGCGTGCTCGGGCTTTGGTTAACTCGATGGGGTACACGTCGTTTTTTGTCGGTCGGGCGTTGCAAACGAAATTATGCCTCGTTCGGCGCCGCGCGGCCGTATCCACTCTTCTTTTTACGTGCCCCGCGTCGGATTTTATTATTTTTATTTAACACCTGCGCCCAGTAATCTGTATTCGACGATCTCCCGAACGCTTAACTCTTTTTGGTCATGTTTTTGTGTCGACTCGACCAATTTATAGTGTTGGTGTTTTGTAAACCAAAAAGTGTCGTTTAATTTTTCCATGTTGCTCCGTTAGCAATCGATTATATTCAGTTTTGATTGTCTTTTTGGAGTGCTCCGTTCTCGAGAATTGATACGAATTGTTATCATTGTTTATAGAGTTTGCTAACTAGCTATACTTATATATTAATGTCGTACGTAACTAAATCGGTGTTGATACTAATGTTTCTTAGTTAATTGACCCGCAGCTCATGTTTACTGCGTGTAATTGTCGTCGTCTTTGGGCACGGGGGCAGCGCTGGCGCCGTCTGACCTTGTTATTTAGACGCATTAGATTTTGCATGTCAACTTGTGGCGATAGTCTCAAAATTGAAGTACAAACATTCAACGGCCATGATTTTATATATGTTGTAAACAAATAAGAATATAAATTTAAGGACGTCGTGGCGCGACAATGTTTTGATTTGAATGTATTATCTTTGTTCCTCCGCTCCGGTAAAAAGACTAAACGTAGCGTTTAGATCTTTCATTCGATACGCAATGTCTCGGAAATTCAGGTGGTGCGTGGGGAACTGAGTGTCTTAACTCTTTATATTAGATTCGCTCTGCCTACACTGCTAAATAAAGGGTATAAATAAAGCACAAAATTAATAACATGTTATCGTCAATTTTTAGTAAGCGATAGGAATTTTTGGCTGCAATTAAGTTAAGTTCGTTTTGTTCAAATTTCTCAGAATGTTATCTCGTTTAGATATTAAATAAAGTTACTTTCTTGTGTGTGTGACCTCGTGTTATCGTCCACATTTCAATTAAGCGTGCGGTAGTATTTTATTTATAATTAATAAGTCATATACTAGCTATAATTAATAAGTCATATAACTATTATTAGACGAAGGACTGGGTTACTTACACGTGTAAGTGATTCCGGTGCTGGATAAGAATGGAATTAATGTTGTTGAGTATTTTTAAAAAGGTTATTGATATATTAATACAGCGTGTCTTATATGAGAAGAAGATAGCTGATAGTCTGATTGCAAACGATGATTGTAAAATTTAACTTTACTTTCTGGTTATACCGGACTCAAAGTCTGGTTTCCACCTCGAAAGAGAAATCAGCTAAACTGAACTCCTTTTAAATGAAAAAAAATTACAATTCCATCAACTTTGTTGAGTTATGCATTTTGGCATTCTTTTTCAAATTCACTCCGCTTCTTAACTCTCTCTGCTCGCTCTGTCCTATCCGCCTGACTATTTATAGGTAGAAAAACCAGTCTGGAGTTTACTCTTGTGAGTTCAACGTAACCCTTAATAAGCCCACTCCGCTTACGGAGGAAATTGGGCTTTAACCAATATCTTTGGTAGACGTTGCGTTGTGCGATGCTGAGTTTCTCCATTCAACATGCAATATTTTGAAAGTTGGTAGAAAAATAGGAAACGGAGTGTCTTAAAAAAAACGTGAAAAATTATGACATAAATAATTAATTATTCATATAATTGAAAATCTCACACTATACTGGAAAAAATACATATTTTCACTTTTACTTTCATATTAAATCATATCCACGTTTGCTGCGTACATCAACGCGGTAGGTCGGAATTTGGTCTTATCACATAACACGGTACTAATCTGGTGTTTTATAAACTTAATCCGTACAAATATGGCATGTAATTAATAACACTATAAATAGAAGGGAAGTATCGTCAAAACTAAGCCTAAGTATTTATGCCACTTCAAAATGTTGGGTAAGCTTACCCTAATAATTTTGTAATAATCCCTCGATAATGTATCAAAAAATATTATACGTAAATACCTCTTATTAAGGAGATTTTAAATTGATCATATTCTTTATGAGTGTTTGAGAAATAATATATATTGCCTTTATAATATATTATTGAATTAAATACTTTTTTGATGCCATTCGTGGCGCAAGTTCACGAGTGCGCGGCTATAAACGCGACAGGTTATGGTTCGATTTCCACTAGGAGGAATTAATTATTTAATATTTTTATTTCCTAGCAATATTAACGAAGCAAAGTACGGCATTTTAACACGCACTGTCTCTAGAATTCGGCGACAAAGTGTTTTAATGGAAACGGAGTGTCTTAACACTAGGGTACCTTCCGCTTCCGCCCTGCTATGTGAGCGATACAGCGTAAAGCTAAAAAAACAAATTAAATACTATAAAGAAACGATGAAGATCACAATGCTTTGATGGTATATATATATAGATGGTATCAATTGGATATAAATTAAACAACAAGTCTTTTAATAATATTCGGTATGCCAGACACAAAATGAACTTGTTTCATAAATTTTGTTGTTGTCATTTTTTTTTATTTAATTAAGTATATTTAAACCAAACGGGTCTTATGTTATACAAATTCTTATGTACATTTATAAATTTATATTATTCGAGATTAAAATTGCGTTGCTCTAGTTTAAAGTTTTCGTTATTGGGGTGGGCAATAAAGAGCTTTTTTATATCTTTTATATAAAAAAAAATGTGTTTAAAAACGCAATTTACTTTGTGCTCACACGCAAGGTATGTGCGCACTAAATGCGATGGCTATAAATGCGACAAATGTCACTCTCGTGGTTTGGATCCCAGTCGGAGAAACGAATTACTTTTATTTCCTTGCTCTGATAACAAGACAGCCTGGCCTTCAATTTCGCCCCGTAGACTTACAATGTCTTTAAAATTCTGCGGAAAGTGAGAAAGCGAGTGTCTCTTCACTATATTTCTTCACTATATGGATCGGCTGTGTGCGAGAATTGAAATAAAAATGTAATTAATATTTTCGAGTGCCATTACAATGTAATGCCTCCAGAATTTGGCTGAAAGTGGAAGTGGAAACTTGAAGACAGAAATGTCTCAATGAGAACGGAGTGTCTTAACATTAGGTTCCACGCTCCCTCTGCTTACCCTGCTATGTACGGGATACAGCGTGAAGCAGACCTTCTGAACGAAAAACATAAAAGAAAAAGATCGACCCGAATCCGGCTCAACAGATAAACGGCGCGCTACTGTTAAATTACAAAATTACGGTCAGCTCATATATGGGCAACCAAACGCTAATGTCGAGATGGGTTTCCGACGTTTGTTATTATGTCTTCTATTGAATTATTGATATGATTTGATCCTTTTTAGGTATTTTTCTGTAAATGATTTATGATTCTACTGTTACAACTTTAGTTGATAATGTCTTTAGGAGGAATTGCTTTTAGGAAACTTTTATAATGATTTGAAATTAAAATATTACAAAATCTTTTATTATTTTATGTATTATATAATTATCTTTTGCTTAAAAAAAATATGTCAAGATAATTAACACTAAAGGAAACCTTTTATAAGAGAACAGTAGCGCTAACAAGGCTATATCTTAAAATTTTTGATAAAAATGTCAACTCAGTCAGCTAATTTATCTTTGTGTTTCAATTTCGATTCACAAAAAATATTAGGTTAATTAAATGTGTTACAAAAATGTATACAACTTTTTTTAATACCAACGACAATGCCAAAAAGAGGCTCTGTCCGTCTCTCATCCGAATTCGAAACACTGCTTATTGAATGACGAAACCCAACGCCGCACTTTATCTTGTATTCATTGCTCTAAGTGAGTATCGGAACCACAACCATCGCTTTTACTGTCAGACGCTGTTCCATTGCGCCAACATAGTCTATAGAACATTATTATTCTTATTTTCAAGTGGTAGACATTTCATATTTTGTGGAATTGAGGAGAATCAACTCCAAGCTATACGATAGCAATATTCAGTTTTAGATTTTTTGCTATTTTTTTTGAAGATGCTATATTGAAAGTGTAATTATTTCGCTTATATTGAACCTACAACCAACTCATTCAGCTAGATAGATAACAATCATACACGAAAATACATAATGATCACCCATCAACGATTTAGACACTAAAACGTCGAAATGTATAATATTCAAACTTTGTATTATATTTTATGGCCTATTAATATTAGATTTTGAAATGTGAGTCTACCTGTTACGACTCCGGACGGTTCCAATAATCGGTATTCCGATCCCATATCGAATTATAAAACGAAATAAATATCATTGTGAAAAAACTCGAATAGTGGCGCCTGGCGTACGCCGCCCAAACGACCCGTGCGGCCACAAAGGTCCCTAGTCCGTTAAAAGAAGGCATATAATCGCGTTTCGTATCGATTTTCGTTACTCGATAGTCATATAAATCAAATTCTCCACTCAGCTCTATGAACGTGTGTGTTTTTACACAAGCGTACGTCCTCGGGAGTGTATAAATACAGTATTTTACTAAAAACTGACAGTTGGTGAACGATTCCTATATTTTATTAATACGGGTCGGCCCTTCGTAATTCTTCCAACACATTAACTTATGTTTTATTGTTGCATTAATTAAAGCGTTCGTTCATAAGTTGTAAATAAATATAGTGTGTAAATGACATTTTTTGTGTTTTTTTATTTTTGTAATATTGTTATTTATTAACCGACTAGGGCCACCGCTTGGCTACGCCCGCTGGTACTGCAGAAATATTTATTTTGTCATTTGAATAACTCTCGTGATCTAATAACTTTATTATTTTAATAACAATACTCACATATTGATAGCTGAAGTTGTAGCCTATAGTGCGGCAATAGGGAACAAACTTAAAAAAATCATCGTTTTGGGTTTTCTTACATTAATAAAGGCCCCCGATAACATTTTTTTATATATCTTCCATGTACAGACACCGATCTGTTACAATTTCATTTTAAGTATAAATTTCAGCTCGCTGTATATTATAGTGAATGATTGAAAATTATTGATTTATTTTTGTATATTTATTATATGCTTTATGCATGTATAATTTTCAAGTGTTAAGTATATAGTTGAATTATACATAAAAAAAACTTAAGCGTACAAAAGACGAACAAAAAGAGATTAGTAATAGAACGCCAAGTACTCCGCTAATATTTAAACAGATGACATGCTGGCAAAACATCAAACAAAATAACGACTTCCCGTGTGTAATGCAAGTAATAACGAATGCAAAACAAGTTTTCTTTAGAAATAAAATTAAAAATATTTAAAGGTGACCTTCAAAAAGTATTGTAGGTTATTTACTACAAAATATGTTTATCTATTTTGTAAATATCGAGGTCGTCGTGGCGCAGCGGCACAGCATCTGACTGTATTTACAGCAGTTGTGAGTTCGACTACTACTCTGAATTACTTTCATATTTTCGATCTGGTAACAAAAATAGGGGGTTCGTGGGGTAGGGGGGGGGGTGGGGTTCCTCTGTAGTCGCTATCACAATGTGCCACGACGGCCCCTAAACTAAAATCAATTAATGTAACGTCTTAAATGTGTTGGTATGGCGCTCAGTGTACAATAACTCATAAACGTCACTTAACGAATTAGTAACAATCGTAAACATTTCGTTCTAACGTCCGTGCGCCAACACGATGCGGCAAAAATCAAAGTCACTTTTTGTACAACCATTACTCTGAACTAACTTTTTTTTGTTCTTGCTACATCAATTATGCAAAAGTTTTAACTTGCTAATTAAAGAATATTGTTAATTGTTCGAGTTTAGTCTTAATTAATGTCACCTTGTATGTCATCTTGATGCCCAGTTAACTTTTTTTTTAATGATTGATTCGTGATGTTGTTTAGCTTCACGCTGTATCCCGCATATATAGCAGAATAGGCAAGGGGAAGGGGGTGTTGTCATTTTCGTTTCGAGGCTTTTGTTGAGTGGCGGCCTCAATACTTTTCGCGTTTCGTTTTGTTTCTATTTAATAAGTTTTAATTTTAATGTAATTTATTATAAACAATAGCTACACTAACTTTTGTTCTGTGATGTAATGCATACTTTTTT